>VWZE01008311.1:0-28509 GCA_013396675.1 Eubucco bourcierii
CTACCAGGGGAGGGATCCACCCTAACCTGGTACATGGACTTAAGAAGAGCTATGCCTTTCTGCCACTTCTCTGAAGCATGTACAGAGTAGTGCTCTGCAGAGTGGGAAAGAGCAGGCTTTGCATATCTGCCTTGCATTTGAGCCCTGCTATTGAGAAATGGTTAGTAACTCTGTCACTGCACAGTCTTATAGAGGACCTTGCAGAACCATCTTTCAGATGCATTCAGAAACCCTTTTCTAGTGCAGGCAGATTTGCAAGAAATTAAGGTATTCTTGCTCCCTAAAGGTTTTCCTCCACCTGCTTCAGGTAAAGTCCTGTGATATTGTACAGTTGCTATGGAAACAAATGACATCACCATGGTGGTGGGGGAGAATGTGGCTTTGTAGAAGTCGATGAACAAAAGCAAATGGGTTGTGAGGCAGGTCTGTGTCCTACATGGGAAAAGAAGGTGCATGGATAATGAGGAAGTTGTGCTGGTTTGAGGCTCATTGGAATATTTTAATGGAGAAAATGATACTATAGACTGTGAAAAGAAAAACACTGGTGATGTTTACTGCACTCATAGGCTTGCTGAGATGTTTAAGAGAAGAATACAAAACTAAGATAAGACACTCAGGCCTGCAGTCTCTGGGGCACAGTGTCTGGGGCTGTCTAGCAGCTTCTGGCTTTACTCCTCTCTGCTGAGTAACCTCACTAACCACTTTCCTTCTAACTCCCCTGGCCCATCCTCCAAACTCACCTTGAGCGTAAGGCAAACCCTGGGGTAAGGTACAGGGGTGGGGAGAAGGTGAAAGGGTGGTTGGGAGCCCCTCCTGGGGTCTCTGATTTCTGGGAGGGGAGTTGTGTTTCTGTATTCCCTTTACCTTGTCTATGTCTGTAACTGTTCCTGTCTGTTGTGTCTATCTCTGTTTGTACATTGTGCTGAGCTGTAAATAGAGCTTCAGTCCTTAACTTCCAGCTGGCTGAGTTCTAGTCTGGGGGATTTTACAAAGTGTGGGGGTCAGGGAACTCCCAAACCTTCACAGAAGTGATAAGTAATGATTATTTTTCCTAGGACACATGTGCCTTCTGAACCAAACCTTCCTTAGACTTCAGAGAGAGTTATCTGCAGTCCCCGTAAAGAGGAAGGCTGGGGAGGGACTATTGACGAGGTCTGGCAATGCCAGGACAAGGGGCAATGGGTTTGAACTGGCAGAGGGGAGACCAAAACTGGATGTTAGGAGGAAGTTGTTTGCAGTGAGGGTGGTGAGGCACTGGCACAGGTTGCCCAGGGAGGTTGTGGCTGCTCCCTCCCTGGAGGTGTTCAAGACCAGCTTGGAGGAGGCCTTGATTGAGCTGTACTAGTGGGAGGTGTCCCTGCCTATGGCAGGGGGTTGGAACTGGATGATCCTTGAGGTCCCTTCCAACCTTACCGTTCTATGATTCTATGTGGAGGGAATTCAAGTCAGGGGCTGGTGATTTCCCACTAGTTGCATCATGTGTTCCAGTTGCTTGCATTTAATGTTCTGGCTTTGGTACTGAATGGACAGTAGAATACCATAAAAGGAGCTGGGAGAGATGCAGTCAACTGATTCCACTATACAATTTGGACTCTTGTAAGCACATCACCTCCATCTCTCAGCCTGCCTCCTGTTCCCTTGCTTGCTCTCCTCCCTTCTGCCTTCAGAAAAAGGCATGTCCAGAGGCCATGTGCTTGTGAAAGCCAGGTGCCACCACTGTGCTGGTTTGAGGCTCCCCAACCATCACACACCATTGCCCCCCATATTAGCTTATCTGGAGAGTTCAGGAGAGACTCCATACTCTGGAGGATGAGTGCTGGAAGCATATGAGAGAGGTGAAATCTGTAGTGTGGTAGCGTCAGTGCCACAGTCCTCAGAACACAGCCAAAGGAAAGTCCTCGTGTAAAGCATGTGGCCTAGATAGCTTGTCTGGCACAGTTCATGGATTCAGGGGATTAAAGTTAAAGCACTTGCTTTAAGGAGGGAGGGGAAGGAAAGGCCTCTGGAATAAAGGCTAACTTCTGTTGTAAAATAAAACCTTACACCGTGTAAAAGCCGAGATAAATTAAAGCCTATTTCGTGTGTCCTGTGCATGGAAACAGCCATGTTTATCAGCAGTAAAGAAACTCATGGTTTAGCAGGTGACAAAAGTTTTCATGGTGTGATGGTTTGGGAGTTCCCTGACCCCCACACTTTGTAAAATCCCCCAGACTAGACTCAGCCAGCTGGAAGTTAAGGACTGAAGCTCTATTTACAGCTCAGCACAATGCACAAGCAGAGATAGACACAACAGACAGGAATAGTTACAGACATAGACAAGTTAAAGGGAATACAGAAACACAACTCCCCTCCCAGAAATCAGAGACCCCAGGAGGGGCTCCCAACCACCCTTCCACCTTCTNNNCTTATCTATGTTTTGAGTACTTAACCATCTCAGCAAGCCTATGAGTGCAGCAGACATCACCATTGTTTTCCTTTCACAGCCTATAGTATAATTTTCTCCATTAAAATATTCCAATTAGCCTCAAACCAGCACACATGGTAACGGCACTGACTTTCACTAGCCAACATATGGTGGAGAGTCCTCAAGGATGAGTAGTAAATTCTCTCCTTCACAGGGAGGTTGAGCAAAGAGACTGCTGTTTGGTGGATTTCCTGTCACTTCTGAGGAATCAGCCAGCTTGTGTTGGGACTGAAGAGCATTTGAATCCTTGAGTAATTTCTGAATAGATCAGCCATAGAATCATAGAATCATAGAATGGTAAGGTTGGAAGGGACCTCAAGGATCACCTAGTTCCAACCCCCTACCATAGGCAGGGACACCTCCCACTAGTACAGCTCACTCAAGGCCTCCTCCAGCCTGGCCTTCAACACCTCCAGGGAGGGAGCATGCAAGGACAGCACTTCAAGAGGTAGTGTATAGCCATGCTGTGTGTACCCATCTGTGCAGCAGTGGGCTGTTTTCCAGTATCTGCTTAAGCCAAAAGGCAAACCTGGTCTGGAAGAGGGGTAGAGAGACAGCCCAACTCTGACAGCAGTGCAGCTGAGCTTTCAGCATGGGGCTGCTGTGGTTTGTGGCTGGCTGGAGGAGCTCACCACTACCTAAAGTGTGGTTCACCTGCACTGGTAAGGGCTAGATTTGTCCCTTACCAGTTGTACAAATGCAGGGGCAGCAGTAGCAATGTTCCCTAGGGAGCATGCATGGCAGCAGGCTGAGCTGGCAGCAGAAAGGAGGTGTTGCGTATGTGTAGTCTTCTGGTAAGACATTTGAAAAGCTTCCTGGTGTCATGTCGTATGACGTCGTGGACCTGCATAAGACATGGTGGCACCAGGGCTGGTGTAAAAGCTGGGTTTTGTCTGCTGCTCTGACTCTTCTTGAGACTCCTGTGATCACAGGAGCTTGTTTTCTTCAGTGTTTTCCCTTTTAAACCACTAATTCTTTAAAAGGCTGTGAGATGACCAAAGTACCAGGAGGAACCTGCAGGGACAAGACATGCAGTCATTGGCAGAGGTCGAGTCCCTCCTGCTTCACACAAATCCTTCTGCTGAAGGCAATAAAGCTATTTGTGTGACCAAGGCAAGGGAGGCTCAGCTCACTTGGGAGACAGCTTTTAACAGCAGATGTTCACTTAAGGAACAATGATCCTGTTGTCTACAAATGTCCTTAGTAATAAAGAAAGGAACAGAAACAGAGCAGAGGTCTGGAGGAGCAGAATAGCTCCTGAAGTGTATGTTTTCCATGAAATATCTATAATTTATGAGTTGGTGGTGTTTGTGGGTTTGTTTTTTTTCTGTAGCATCTGGATGAGGAGCACTCATGCAGATAGGATCAGTGAGCTCAGAGAAGCTACCTAAATAAATAAACCAAGCATGGTTTTGTTTACTAAATACCAACTGGTGCTCAGCTTTGCTTCAGCGTATCAGGGACTTTGAGTGTGTGCCTCCATGTGAAAGGAGGGAAAACAACTTGTGGGAAAACTACCTGAGAAGGCACAGCCCTAGCTAATGATGGCAGGAGGTGCAGGCTGCTTGCCAGCATGGAAATGGCAGATACCACCATGGAAATGATAGAGTCATTGAACTGTTGGGCTTGGAAGAGACTTTCGAGATTATCAAGCCCAACTGCTTGCCTAGAGCTCACATCTCTACCACTGCTGTTAACTTGCTATCACTGAACCACAACCCTCAGCACCACATCCACACATCTTTCAAATACCTCCAGGGATGGTGCCTCCACCTCCCTGGGCAGCCTGTTCCAGTGCCTGATAGCCCTTTCTGTGCAGAAATGTTTCCTAATACGCAACCTGAACCTCCCTTTGCACAACTTAAAGCCATTTCCTCTTGTCCTGTCCCTTTTTGCATCTGAAAAGAGACCACCCCCCACCTTGCTCTGACCACCTCTCAGGGAGTTGTGGAGACTAATGCAGTCTCCCCTCAGCCTCCTCTTCTGAAGGCCAAACAGTAGCTTCAGCTGTTCCTCACAGGACTTGTGTTCAAGGCCCTTCACCACCTTAGCTGCTCTTCAGTCCCACTCCAGCGCCTCAGTATCCTTCTTGTAGCTAGGGACCCAAACCCGAAAGCAGCATTTGAGGTGTGGCCTCAAACCCAAAACCAGTATTTGAGGTGTGGCCTCACCAGTGCTGAGTACAGAGGGATGACCTCCAAGATCTTAACCCGTAGGGGAGAGCAAAGAGTTAGAAAGTTTCTGTGCTGTGACTCTTCAGTTTTAACTGTCTACTCCTGGCTATTTTGGAGCGTGGAAGAGAGACTGGAAGCTTTCTGGAACAAGAGAGGAGTCTTGTTGCTTACATAATGCAAAAGATGGGTCTGAAATATGCTGTTATTTACTGTATTTACTCCTGTGCCTCTGTAATACCAACAGAAAGAGGTCTGTCCCCTCTTCTAGCTGCCTTTAAAATTTCATTAGAACACAAATGACCATTAGAGGCATCAGACAACAACATCTGTGAGCATATATAGCAGCAGCTAGTGGGTTGTACCCCTGGGAGGAGGCACTATCAACTCAGAATAGCTGGGCAGGCAGCTCCCAGGGAGCTGGGCAAGGTCCTCCATCACCCAGAGGAGGTCAGTCCCCAGCCCGGAGCTGGATCAGCTCTGCTTGTGGAAACAACCCCAGCCTGCTGAACCAGCAGCTGGACCTGGCACAGCTATTGCAGTGACCATGGGGCCGTGACTTCGTGTCCTTCATTGCATCGTTGGGTAATGCATGGGGATTCTTCTGTAGGGGGGGAGTGTGTCCATGCACCCAGAGATCACAGCTGCCTTGTGCAGCCAGCAAGCACTCTGCTGTGATGGAAAGAGCAAGTGATGCATGGAAATGATGTTAATTAAATGTCCTTTTTTGGGAAAGATTAGCTGCTAGGCCGCTAATACACTACTGCTATGTAAAACAGAAAGGATGAGGCTCACCATAATTTCTAGCAACACTGTGTTTTCCATTTGTTTCTATTCAGGTAGTTTCTGGAGCTCTAGTCAGCATGCAGACTGCATCATTCCCAAACTGCTGTTTGGGAAGTACTTCAAAGCTTGCTGTCCTTTCTTCAGTGAGTGTGGGGTTAATCTCTCTTCCACATCCATATGTGAGAAGCCACAACTGCTCATTCCTGTATGCACAGCACTATGTATGCACTCACAGACTCATGTGCCTACACAAGAAGATAATTTTTACAAATGCTACCTCACAGGCACAGCTCCTCATGTCCTGGCACATTATGTCTTGAAAATGGTTTTGTCTGCTTTACTCTGCTCTCCTCAGACCCCACCTGCAGTCCTGTGTACAGTTCTGGAGCCCCCAGCACAGGAAGGACATGGAAGTGTTAGAGTGGGTCCAGAGGAGGCCATGAAGATGCTGGGAGGGCTGCAGCAGCTCTGCTGTGAGGACAGGCTGAGAGAGTTGGGGCTCTGCAGCTTCCAGGAGGCCTTAGAGTAACCTTCCAGTATCTGAAGGGGGCTACAGGAAGGCTGGGGAGGGACTATTGACAAGGGCTTGCAATGCCAGGACAAGGGGCAATGGGTTTGAAGTGGCAGAGGGGAGATTTAGACTGGATGTTAGGAGGAAGTTGTTTGCAGTGAGGGTGGTGAGACACTGGCACAGGTTGCCCAGGGAGGTTGTGGCTGCTCTCTCCCTGGAGGTGTTGAAGGCCAGGTTGGAGGAGGCCTTGATTGAGCTGTGCTAGTGGGAGGTGTCCCTGCCTATGGCAGGGGGGTGGGACTGGGTGAGCCTCGCGGTGCCTTCCAACCCTACCCTTCTATGATTCTGTGATTTGTTGTAGGACACTCAGTGGCAGAAGAGAACAAGCTGAGTGGCACTTCCAGAGCACTGATTACTGTGCAAGGGAAGGTGCACAGTGTGATTATACACAGTGACACAGAAGCAGCAGAGGTGCTCAGAAGTTACTCCTCCTAGGTCCTTGAGCTGTAGGTCAGAATGTCCCCCACTGTGTGGTGGGATGTGTGGGGAGGGAATGTTGTCCTGCATGGGAGCAGAGTTGGCCAGGCAGTGTCTGCTCAGCTCTCCTGAAGCAGTAACAGCTGGTAGAGCTCAGCAAGCTGGCCTGCAGCACTCTTTGAGCAGTAACATTGATTTTTGACCAATCTTGAGAAACCAGGGATATTCTGAAGGCCTGAGGGACTTCTGCAGCCTTTCCAGTGTTTATAAAGGGCCCAGAAGCATAGGCTCAGTTAGTAGGCCAGGTTGATTTGATGTTAGCTACAGGACAGTTTGTTTGGGGCTGTGCATTCATTTGATACTCCAAAGTAATAAAGACTAGAAATATAATTCCTACTTAGTGTGGTTTAACCACTGGTAGATTTGTCAGCTTGATTTTTCTTTTGATGAGGTTAGTGCATTCATGATGAAAACCCCAGGGATTATATAATGTGCTTGGATTTCTCTGAATCATATGCACTAGTAATGTGTGTCTTTTAATAAAAAAGCAAAACCCAGGAAACTCAACATTGTACTGAGCCAACCTGCTCAGGGGATTCAGAACCTGAAGTTTTTGAAATGAGTTTGTTCATGTGTCCCTGTGAACAATGAAACCCATTCCTGTCTTCTCATATCTAGTGCTGATAGTTCAGGACTCTCTTGGTAGAGTTTGCCTGTGGAACTGGAAGCAATTAATGATGTCAGCTCACAGACTGATGAAGCCACTTCTGGTTGGGTACAGCCAAAAGTAAGGCAATGTAACAAGAAACCAAGAACCCTGCTTCCATGAGTAAGGGAAGAATTCTGTAGCTGTTGTGCATTAATACTCACCAAGCAGAGTTTAGGTCAAACTTGAGCTGCTGTAAAAACTGCTCCAAGCAATCCAACAAGTGAAGGCAGAAGTGCAGGCTGGAGTGCAGGAAGAGAGGTGCTGAGGTGGAAAAGACATCACATCTGTACCCCCCAGAGAAAGGTAAGGTTGGAAGTGACCTCAAGGATCATCCAGTTCCAACCCCCTGCCATAAGCAGGGACACCGCCCACTAGCACAGCTCACTCAAGGCCTCCTCCAACCTGGCCTTCAACACCTCCAGGGAGGGAGCAGCCACAACCTCCTTGGGCAACCTGTGCCAGTGTCTCACCACCCTCACTGCAAACAACTTCCTCCTAACATCCAGTTTCAATCTCCCCTCTGCCAGTTCAAACCCATTCCCCTTGTCCTGTCATCACAAGACCTTGTCAATAGTCCCTCCCCAGCCTTCCTGTAGCCCCCTTCAGATCCTGGAAGGCTACTCTAAAGTCTCCTGGAAGCCTTCTCTTCTCCAGGCTGCAGAGCCCCAACTCTCTCAGCCTGTCCTCACAGCAGAGCTGCTGCAGCCCTCTCAGCATCTTGGTGGCCTCCTCTGGACCCACTCCAACACTTCCATGTCCTTCCTGTGCTGGGGGCTCCAGAACTGCACCCAGGACTGCAGGTGGGGTCTGAGGAGAGCAGAGCAAAGGGACAGAATCCCCTCCCTTGCCCTGCTGCCCACACTGCTCTTGCTGCAACCCAGCACACAGTTGCTGTCTGGGCTGCACTCACTGCAGGCTCATGCTGAGCTTTTCATCACCCCAGACCCCAAGGTCCTTCTCAGGGCTACTCTGCAGAGGTGATCATCTTGAGTCATGACTAAAAAGCAAAGTGGGTGCTACACAGATATTTGGGGGCCAAAGGGGATGCATCTGAACAAAAGACCTTCTGTTTTCTGCCTTACTCACTGAGTGAATACAAATTATTTGGTCACTGGAGGTGGCCTGGACAGAGCTCCTGACTCCAGGAGATGAGCATTTAGGTCACTGGAGGAAGGGTGCAAGATGCATGACGCCAGACAAAATTGGTGTGAAGGTTCTGCTTTTAATACCCACTCTTTTCTGTCAGTGGTGCTATTGGAGAGGAATCTTTCCTCCCCTGTTGTGGAGCTGCATTGGCTTTTCAGCAGAAGGCACAAGGGCCTGACAGAGCACAGATAAAATCACACTGAACTGTGCTTCCTGGAATGTGGCACATCAAACAGGCCTTTGTGGGCCTGCTTGGTCCAGATGCCTTTTTGACAGCAGGCATTGTTTTCAGAGACCCTGGGAATTATGCTCATAAAATGCACTCAGTGGTTATGTTTAGGAGGCTCCATTCAGTGGTGGGACTGGTGATCTGTGAAGGCCAGACATGAAAGCAGTACCTTACTCCTCACATTGACTCTCATCTGGGGTACTGCATCTCTCTTGGGGCTGTCCAAGAAGCCCTCTTTGCCTTGTGCTGCTGAAGGAAGGGAGTTTGAGCTCTGCCTGGTGGGTTGGCCAATGGCTTAGGTGTGGTGGGTTGTGCTGACACCCATGCAGGGAAGAGACTGTGCTGGTGGGGTAAGGTAGAGGTGGTTGTACCTCTGAACAGGGTAAGATAATGAGCAAGACACCAACCAGGACTGTAGTCTCCTCTTTTGTGCAGTGCTCCAGATGTGGTGCCTTAGAAAACACAGCAGACTTGTGGCTACAATAGCATTGCAGGCCCCAGGGCTTCTCTGGAGCTGGCTGTGTGTCTTGTTGGGTGGATTGTGGTAGACCTGATGAGCAGGACCAGTTACTGGGGAAGAGAGAGGAGGAAGGAGATCAGTCTTACATTTAGTTGAGAGCAGGCTCTCTTTTCACGAATCATCCATAGCAATAATCTCTGTAGTCCTCAACTGAGAAGGAAAGGAGAAGGTCAAGAGCTGAAGATGAGCATTGGTTACATGTGGTGTTGGTTATGGTGCTCTCCAGCCTGACCTGTAGATCTGGCTGGCTCTTTTGAGTCATGGCAGGAGGGAATCTCCTGGAGAGATTGCATGAAAATCAGGCCCCTCCATGGTGTGATGTGTGTGTGTGGGGTGTGTGCTTAAAATAAAAGCCCAAACCTGCTCATAGCTTTTGAAGTTAAGGAGCTTAATCAGTTTGTATTAATTTGGCCCCGCTTCTTAAGCATGTGCATAAATATATTAGGAGATGCCTTCAAGCTAAAGCCAGGCACAAAGGTTTGTAGTGCTAATTTCTGACTGGCAGCATGGAAGGGCTGTGTCTTCTCACCAGGCTGCACCTCGTGCTGCTGCTGGTTTTACAGCAGAGTCTCCTTCTTTTTCTACCAGTGTCCTTAATTTCTTCAGGTGATGGGGAAACAAACCCCTTCTGATACTGCAGTGTGTATTTGAGATCAAGCTCAATGTGTGCCTCATTTGGGCATGGATTAGGTCTTGGAGCTGTCTGTAGCATGCAGAGTGACCTCAAGGTGCTAAGCATTGTTGCAGCACTTGGCTTGTCATGATAGGAGTACAGACTGAGTTCTAAGGTTCTCCTACTTGGTTCCTCGTGGCACTGGTCTTTAGCACCACACTGTGAAACTTCACAGTGTCTTCACTATTAGCAGCCCAACAGTCTGCTTCTATCTGTCAGCGTTGAGCTGGGAAGTAAAGGGCCATGTACTACCACCTGCAGTCCTGTGTGCAGTTCTGGAGCCCCCAGCACAGGAAGGACATGGAAGTGTTGGAGCAGGTCCAGAGGAGGCCACCAAGATGCTGAGAGGGCTGCAGCAGCTCTGCTGTGAGGACAGGCTGAGAGAGTTGGGGCTCTGCAGCCTGGAGAAGAGAAGGCTTCCAGGTGACCTTAGAGTAGCCTTCCAGGATTTGAAGGGGCCTACAGGAAGGCTGGGGAGGGACTATTGACAAGGGCTTGTAATGACAGGACAAGGGGCAATGGGTTTGAAGTGGCAGAGGGGAGGTTTAGACTGGATGTTAGGAGGAAGTTGTTTGCAGTGAGGGTGGTGAGACATTGGCACAGGTTGCCCATGGAGGTTGTGGCTGCTCCCTCCCTGGAGGTGTTGAAGGCCAGGTTGGAGGAGGCCTTCAGTGAGCTGTGCTAGTGGGAGGTGTCTCTGCCTATGGCAGTGGGTTGGAACCAGATGATNCCACCCTCACTGTAAAGAACTTCCTCCTAACATCCAGTCTAAATCTCCCCTCTGCCAGTTCAAAACCATTCTCCTTGTCCTGTCGTTGCAGGACCTTGTAAATAATCCTTCCCCAGCCTTCCTGTAGGCCCCCTTCAGATCCTGGAAGGCTACTATCAGGTCCCCTCGAAGCCTTCTCTTCCCCAGGCTGCAGAGCCCCAACTCTCTCAGCCTGTCGCATGATCCTTGAGGTCCCTTCCAACCTTACCATTCTATGATTCTACTAAGGTAGGACATTTTAAACTACACTTAGCAGGTATTGGGGAGTCTCCAGAAATCCTGAATGAAAACAGTGACAGGGTCTGTTTGACACTGAAGCTCTGCTGGGCCAACCAGACTAAGAGGTAGGTTAATAACTTGCTTTCTGGAGAACCTTGGTTTCACAGCCCATGTTTGCCCAGGGGTTTGGTTTCAGTGCTGTTCTTGGCTTTAGAGCTGCTTCATGTTAAGTGTGTAATTTTAGATCTCCTCAGCTGGTTGTTGTGCTCTTGTGGCTAATCGACGCAGAATGAATCATCTCTTATCTCTTTTAGCAATACTTTCTCGTAGCTAATGAGATTTTTGGATAGATAATTTTTGAATTAGTTAGCAGTGTTTACAAACCACAGACCTGGGCTGGAGACCTGAGTAGATAATGAGAGGGAAGGGAGGAAAAAACCTAACCAAAACTCCACAGTGTGCTGAAAGGCAGATTGAACAGCTCAGTGTATCCTGCAGCATGTGCATGAAATGATCTGGGAAAATGTTGGTGCTGCAGAGCAAAGCATTCAGCAGATAAGGAGGCTCTGTACAACCTCTGGAGGATGATGATGGCAGAGTTACACTCTTTCTTTGGTAGGAACCATGCTTTTTCTTCTACCTTTTGTTGATTCCCATTGCTTTAATACTTGGCTGTCAGCTGTGCTACTAAGAATAGTACAAGTGGTAATGTGATGACTTTAGGTACGCAAGTTCATTCCATTCTGCCTCAGCTTATTTAGCTAGAAGTTAATTAAGCTTATCAACAGTTGAAAGAGCTGTGTTGAAGGGGTCACCACAAGCTTACTGTCACCACTGAGTGGCATGTGAACATCTGGAGCAGCACGAGACACCAGCCTGTGTGCAAAACCTCCCAGGGTTGTGGGGAGGAGCAGACCAGAGTCTGGTTTGCTTTGCTGGAGAAACTTCAGTTGCGTAAGGAGACGCTGATGCCTTGTGCCTGCACACAAGCAGCTTCTTTAATTAGAAGTGGAATCTATTAGCACAGGGATGCCAGGGGAAACCAAAGTTATTTTTAAAGCTTCTTTTCATTCAGAAACTGTATTTGAAATGCTAATGGTGGTGCATTTGCCTTGTGCTGCTAGATCATAAGGAACATTTGCACAGGGTTAAGTGCTATCCTGTTTTGACGCTTGACAACTTCGGCTCAGATTCTGCTGACATGTTTTTACAGCTTGTTACTACAGACATTGCAGCTCCAGCCTGGATAAATGCTTGGCTTTGGCAATGCACAGGCGCTGAGGACAGGAGCTGCCTTTTCAGAGCCCGACAGCTGCAGTTGTCACTGATGCAAGGGTGCTTGTGGTCTGCAGTTGGAGTTGTAGCAGAGAACCTTTGATCTGTTCCCTGCGGTGTCTGTTCTGAGAGCAATTTGAAGGTCTTCTGTTGAGTTTTAGCCTGGAAAAAGACTTACAAAGACATATTGATGATTTGAAGATGGTTTTATGCTTTTGTGGGCTGAGCACAGAAATCCCTGTGAACTAAAGCAAACAAAGTCCCTATGCACACTTTGCAGTGGGCTCTTCTGCCAGGGGCTGACCCCTGCAGCAGGGCTTGAGGAGAGATCTTCAGAAGGGAAGTTTTGTTGCCTGTTTTAGTGAGAATCTTTCCCAGGCAAAACTAGGAAGTTTTGGATCTCTATGAAGGAAGAGATCTGCTCTTCCTTAAGTTAGAAGCTGTTTCTGGGAAAGCACTAACTTTAGGGAGAGCAAGGAACCTGCTGAATTGGAAGATGCCAAGTGCATGTGCTCTTCGAGTGCCTGGGAAGCCAAGGCACATTGACTCCTTGGTGTCTACAGTTGCTGCATCCTGCTGGCCTTTGAATCTTCACAGCCAAGGAGGCTTCCATGGGAATGGCAAGAAAATAGGAATAGCTTCCAGCATCCTATCAACCTCTGAATACTAGTACAGAAAAATGTCTTGTCCTTTGAGCTGCCCTGCACTGAGTCCCTGGTAGTTATGACTGTGCACCAGCATTTAAGCCCTTCTCACCAGGAAAATATATAGACAGAGGTGTCATAATGTACTTCATGTTCTTCCAGCTCTTATGCCCTTCTTGCCCACCCTAGGAAGAGGATACACAGAAATGAAGCTAAAAATGATTATAATTTCACAGTAAATCAGTCTCTTTTTGCAGATCTGAGTTACCCTAAAGAAAAATTTGATCTTATCTATCTAATATGAACAGGAAGCTTTTCCTGTCAGGAACCATTTTTGCCACCACTGATGGTGCAGGCACTTCCAGTGAGCAGAGATACCTCTGAGCTGCAGTTTTCATCTTTACCTGGCAAATCAGATATCTCCCATCTTTGCTGTTGTGCTCTGCCAGTTAATTCAGTAGCAGTAACATGGAAGAACTTGGGTGTGGAACTGAGGGGTTGCATGGTGATGGGAAACCCATGTGGCTTCTGAAGAACCAAGAGCACTGCTCTTGGTTACAGGGGCTTTTGTTGTATAAACCTCTTGGATTGACTCCATACCCTTTAAGGTGCTGAATGCATATTGTATCTACTCCAAGAGATATGGTCTGCAAGGTGTTTCTATCTCATCCATGGGTCATTCCAGTTCCCTTCTCGCTGTGGTGAGGGCTGAAAATGCTGTGAAATATGAGGACAGGCTGAGAGGGTTGGGGCTCTGCAACCTGGAGAAGAGAAGGCTTCCAGGAGACCTTAGAGTAGCCTTCCAGTATCTGAAGGGGGCTACAGGAAGGCTGGGGAGGGACTATTGACAAGGGCTTGTAATGCCAGGACAAGGGGAATGGGTTTGAAGTGGCAGAGGGGAGATTGAAACTGGATGTTAGGAGGAAGTTGTTTGCAGTGAGGGTGGTGAGACACTGGCAGAGGTTGCCCAGGGAGGTTGTGGATGCTTCCTCCCTGGAGGTGTTCAAGGCCAGGCTGGATGAGACCTTGAGTGAGCTGTACTAGTGGGAGGTGTCCCTGCCTATGGCAGGGACTAGATGCTCCTTGAGGTCCCTTCCAACCTTACCATTCTATGATTCTATGTTTTCCTCAGCAGTGGTTTTGCACATAAGCATTTTGCACACATGAAAATCTCAAACAGAAGAATGGAATGGTCTGAGCATTCATGAGCTGAGGTTGAAATAGGCCTGTGGGAGCTTTAGTCACTTCCATGGAAACCTGGGAGAGGCAGGCTGTGTAACTGTGGGCCTGTGGATGTGGGAAAGGCAGAGGAATGGGGTGGGTTCAGAAATACAGAGAACAAAGTGCTGGCTGGTGAGTATTTCCTAAAGTGTGCAGGATCTAAAGAGAAGGGTGGTACAGTGTGCTAGGGAGTCAGGGGAAGGTACAGAAAGCTCTCAAGCCTTAGTTGAGATGATTGTACTCTGTGGCAAACCAAAAGTTTATTATCTTCTTGCTTAATTAGAATATGTAATTGCTCTAAGTTCCCACCCCACTGGAAGGTGAGTCATGAGATGATTGCAAATGAGATTTTCATAGAAGCAAAGGATCCTGCCATCCTTTAAAAATGCTGCTTTCCAGTACAACTTGTGCAATCTGGCTGCAATTCCTTCTGGAGTAAGCAATATTTGTCAAGAGTTGGGACTGGGATGGCCACTATATGAGAGACAGACGGGGTGGGAAAGAAACTAAAGCAGCTGGAATGTAAATAACAATCTAATGAAACAGAGACAGAGATATAAACCCAATGTGGAACCCAACCCCTGATAGCAATGACATGATCTCCTTCTATGAAAAGGTGACCTACCTGGTGGATGAGGGAAAGGCTGTGGGTGGTGTTTACCTGGGCCTGAATAAAGGCTTTGACACTGTTTCCCATAGCATGCTCCTGGAGCTGCTTATGGCTTGGATACTTTGCTGAGTTAACAACTGGCTGGATGGTCAGGTCCAAAGAGTGGTGGGGAATGGAATTAACTCCAGCTGGTGGCCAGTCTCTGGTGGTGTTCTCTGGGGACCAGTGCTGGGGGCAGTTCTCTTTAGTATCTTCATCAGTGATGACCAAATTGGGTGCACCCTCAGTAGGTTTGCAAGTGACACTAAATTGTGTGGGAATGTTGATCTGCTTGAGGGTAGGGAGGCTGTGCAAAGGGCCAGGCTGGATCAATGGGCCAAGGTCAGGTGTATGAGGGTTAACAAGGTCAAGTGCTGGGTCCTGCAGTTGGCTCACAACAGCCCCATGCAATGCTACAGGCTTGGGGCAGAGAGACTGGAAAATTGCCTGGCAGAAAAAGATCTGGAGGTGCTGACTGCTCTGTCTGAGCACAAGCCAGCCGTGTGCCCAGGTGGTCAGAAGACCAATGGCATCCTGCTCTGGGTCAATAGTGTGGCCATCAGGAGGAGGGGAATGAACATGCTCTTGTACTTAGCACTGGTGAGGTCACACCTCAAATACCGGGTTCAGTTTTGGACACCTCACTCCAAGGATCATAGAATGGAAAGGTTGGAAGAGACCTCAAGGATCATCTGGTTCCAACCCCCTGCCATAGGCAGGGACACCTCCCACTAGTACAGCTCAAGGCCTCCTCCAACCTGGCCTTCCACACCTCCAGGGAGGGAGCAGCCACAACCTCCCTGGGCAACCTGTGCCAGTGTCTCACCACCCTCAAGGCTGCAGAGCCCCAACTCTCTCAGCCTGTCCTCATAGCAGAGCTGCTGCAGCCCTCTCAGCATCTTCATGGCCTCCTCTGGACCCACTCCAACACTTCCATGTCCTTCCCATGCTGGGGGCTCCAGAACTGCACCCAGGACTGCAGGTGGGATCTGAGGAGAGCAGAGCAAAGGGGCACAATCCCCTCCCTTGCCCTGCTGCCCACACTGCTCTTGCTGCAGCCCAGCACACAGTTGCTGTCTGGGCTGCACTCACACTGCAGCCTCATCTTGAGCTTTGCATCACACCAGACCCTCAGGTCCTGTTCCTCAGGGCTGCTGTCAGCCATTCCCCACCCAGCCTGGAGTTGTGCTTGGCATTGTGCCTACCCAGGTGCAGGACCTTCCACTTGGCCTTGTTGAATGTCATGAGGTTGTCCTCAATGAAGGTGCTGGAGCACGTCCAGAGAAGGGCAGCAAGACTGGTTGAAGGGTCTGGACAAAAGGCTGAGAAAATGGGGTTCTTTAGTCTGGAGAAGAGGAGGCTGAGGGGAGACCTCAAAGGAGGTCCCTCAAAGGAGGTTGGAGTGAAGTGGGAGTTGGTCTCTTCTCCCTAGTATCAAGTGATAGAGTGAGAGGAAATGGCCTAAAATTGTGCCAGGGGAGGTTTAGGTTGGATATTAGGAAACCTTTCTTTCCTGCAGGAGTGGTCAGGCATTGGAACAGGCTGCTCAGGGAGGTGCTGGAGTCACTGTCCCTAAAGGCATACAGTAAACACGTGGATGTGGCACTCTGGGACATGGCTTAATGGCCATGGTGTTGTTACTTTGATGGTTGGAATCGATGGCCTTAAGAAGTCTTTTCCAACAAGTCTGTGATTCACAGGAGCAATTCTCTGATTCTGTGACATCACCATTGTCACCGTTGATGCTGGGAACAGGCACTGGGGAGAGTCAGTGGTAGCTGGGGACTGCATTCAGGAGCTGGATTCTGGAGCTGAATTTGGAATACATAGATGAGGATTGAAGGCAGAAGGGACAATATCTTCCTTGGACACCAGTCACTGAAGAAGAGGCCTGACTCTGGTGATGCCACAGCCTGATCTTGAAGATGACATCCATGGGATGGAGTCCCTTGTTAGTTTAGGGTCACCTATTCTGCACCTTCCTGCAGCTGCTACCTCTGACTTACTGTTCTCCAGGGTGGGACACAAGATGTGGCAGTGCCCTTGGTGTACACAGGAGCCAGTCTCATCCAGAGCCTTTCTGCAACCCAGGCCTTGGCAGTGGCTGTCCCCATCAGCTCCTCCCTGCTAGCAGCAGCTCCTGGCTGTGCAAGCCTTCCCTGAACTGCAGAAAGTGCCTCAACGGGCAGAGCCTGAGCTGAGAAGTCATAGCAATGAGCAGAATCAGTTCTGGTCCAGCTCAGACTGGGACTATACTTCTTGTATGAACACCTGGGGACCGTGGAAAAGCAGCTGTCCCCTAGCATGACTTGTCCCTGGTGGGTCCCTGCTGCGACAGGAGGCAGCGCTGTTCCTGTGGAGGAGGAGCAGCAGGAAATGAGATCAAAGCTGTCTCTAGGGTCTGCTTGTCCTGAGCAGCTTTGCCCACCCATACGAACAGTTGCCCATCTCTGCAGTGCCTGCCAGTAGCCTGGGTGTGCTGGGTACTTGCTTGCTGGGCTGCAAGAACAGCCTAAAATGTTCTTTAGGTACAGAAAGTAAATCCTGAGGACTCTCTGTGGGTGGTGAGGGGAGAGCAGGGCTGCTAGGGAGGACAGTCTGGATGGTGTGGCTCTGGGTAAGGCTTTGCTAAGGTTCTGGGGCCAAGATCTGTTTATAATAACCTGCAATGTGAAGAGCTCAGGTCAGGATGGATGGGAAGTGCTTAGCACCAGGATGCTTTGTCAGTGATTAATGGGGTTTGGCTCCGTGTGCTACTTGGCAGTGTCACCACAGCTCAGTGCCTGTCACCCCGGGGACCATCTCTAATTGCACTGTCTACAGCTGTTTGGACCCACAGCAGCACAGACCAGGTCAGAGCAGACAGATCTGCTGGCCCTGGTCAGCTTTTTAATCAGGAGCATGTTCACTGTGACAAAGTAGCAGACATTTTTGGGTTGGGTTTGGGTTTTTCTATGTCCTAAAAAGGTGTTTGTTTGGAGGTATATCCTTTGGACTGCTATTCATTTCTGAAATGAGTGAAATGAGGTTTGGAGTTCAACTTCATTGCCCTGGAGGACATTGTTTGTTTACTTCTTGTCCTGAAGCTTGCTTGGATTTTTAGCCTGGTGTCAGCCCTGGTGTAAATGAAGAGAACTGCAATGGCTTCATTCAAGCTGGGCAGAGCTTTCAGGAGGCATTTTGAAGAACCTGCATCTGGATGTGTGAGCCACTGGGGTGCTTGTGGTGGTCTTAGCTGGAGGAGCGTGCTGTGGTGCACCTAGGTGCAGGCAGAAAGTGCCAAGGAATCTTGTGGGGGCCTGGAAGCTTGGCTGGTATGTTGAACAGTAGCAGGCTAACCATGCTGCATGTAGGACCTTCCTACCTTGGCTTCTCTGAGGAGAAGAGTGGTGCTGGCCACCAGCTGCCTGGGGAAGTTTGAATTGGAGCCTGGCAGGAGCAGCCATCAGCAGGAGCTGCAGAAATTTCCTCTGTCAGAGTTTTGTTTCCCTAGGGAACAGGAATTCCCCACAAATGACGATGGAGTGGTCCCACATTTCTACATCCCTGCTTGGTCGTGGGGGCTTTCCTGAGTTTTGTTGGTTTCATTTAGGCCTTGTCAAATTGTGCCTGTGAAGTGCAGACGAAGCTAGGTTTTGCCATCACTCCATGACAAACGTCTCCAGGTCAAGAAAGAGTTACTCTTTCTCTGGGTTTCTCACTTTGCTTACCAGAAGCAGCAGCAGCGTGTAGAGGACCAGTCAGATTTCACACTCCCACTCTAAACAAACCCAGCATTTTTGCAGGCATACATCTGTGGGAACAGCTGTATTTGTGCTAGGAGGGGCAATTTTACCTCCTTGCCAGCTTCCCCCAGCAAAGCTGCCTGCAGCTCTGCCAACCTGCCACCCCTGGGGAGCAGGAGGGTCCCTAGAAACCAGATTGGTCACTGCTGGTTGTGCCTGGTGTGTGCCAGACCCAAGTCCCTTTGCAGCTTTGGGGTTGTCTGGTTTCCATGGCTTTCAAAATTTTGTGGTTCTTCCAGACTACAGAAAATCTGCAGAATGAGGAAAACCAGAGGAGAAAAAAGTTTTCTGTTGGCAAGTTTCCTGCTGATACAAAGCTGGGAGAGAAGGATCTGGGAGTGCTGGTGGACAAGCAGCTCACCATGAACCAGCAATGTGCTCTTGTGCCCAAGAAGGCCCCAGTGGTATTCTGGGGTGCATTGAGTGTGGCTGGCAGATTGAGGGAGATTCTGCTTCCCCTCTACTCTGCCCTGGTGAGGCCACATCTTTAGTGCTGGGTCCTGTTCTGGGCTCCCCAGTTCGAGAGAGACAGGGAACTGCTAGAGAGAGTCCAGCAAAGGCTAAAAAGCTGCTGAGAGGCCTGGAGCATCTCTGTGAGGAGGAAAGGCTGAAAGACTTGGGGTTCTTTAGCCTGGAGAGAAGCAACCTGAGAGGGGATCTTCTCAATGCTCAGCAAAAGCTAAAGGGTAGGGGGCAAGAAGATGGAACCAGGCTATTTCAGTGGTGCCCAGTGACAGGACAAGGGACAGGAGCCACAAACCAGACCCCAGGATGTTCCATTTAAACACAAGGGAAAAAAAAGACTTGCCCACCATGCAGTTGCACTTGTGTTAAGAGAGCACAAGGAGTTGGAGAAGACAAGCACCCATGCTTGTGTGGCAAACACCAAGCTGTGTGGCACAGTCGACTTGCTAGAGGGCAGGGATGCCATCCAGAGGGACCTGGACAGGCTGGAGAGGTGGGGCCAGGCCAACCTCATGAAATTCAATAAGGCCAAGTGTAAGGTCCTGCACCTGTGTAGGCACAATCCCAAGCACAAATACAGGCTGGGTGGTGAATGGCTGGAGAGCAGCCCTGAGGAAAGGGACCTTGGAGTCTGGGTTGATGAAAAGCTCAACATGACCCTGCAGTGTGCACATGCAGCCCAGACAGCAACTGAGTCCTAGGCTGCATCAAGAGAAGCATGGCCAGCAGAGCAAGGGAGGTGATTCTGCCCCTTTACTCTGCTCTCGTCAGACCCCACCTGGAGTACTGTGTGCAGTTCTGGAACCCTCAGCACAGGAAGGACATGGAAGTGTTGGAGCGGGTCCAGAGGAGGGCCACAAAGATGATCAGAGGGCTGGAGCAGCTCTCCTATGAGGACAGGCTGAGAGAGTTGGGGCACTTCAGCCTGGAGAAGAGAAGGCTTCGAGGGGACCTGATAGCAGCCTTCCAGTATCTGAAGGGGGCCTACAGGAAGGCTGGGGAATTATTATTTACAAGGTCCTGCAATGACAGGACAAGGGGCAATGGGCTTAAACTGGCAGAGGGGAGATTTAGACTAGATGTTAGGAGGAAGTTCTTTACAGTGAGGGTGGTGAGGCACTGGAACAGGTTGCCCAGGGAGGTTGTGGCTGCTCCCTCCCTGGATGTGTTCAAGGCCAGATTGGATGAGGCCTTGAGTGAGCTGTACTAGTGGGAGGTGTCCCTGCCTATGGCAGGGGGTTGGAACTAGATGATCCTTGAGGTCCCTTCCAACCTTACCATTCTATGATTCTATGATTCTGTGCTTGCCAACACACCTCAGCTCCATCCAGGAGACTGAGCTGATCAGCACTGCATTGTTCTTGCTGTGCACCAGAGCTTTGACCAGGTGCTGGAGGTGGAGAGCAGCTGTTGCAGTTCTTCAGGGGCAGTTTCTGTCACGCTTGCCCCATGTCTGTCTTGCTTGCCTGGGAGCTACACTTTGCATTCTCTTTATTCACCACATGTAATGACAGGGTTTAAACAACTTAGCACATAATTAACTCTGAATGCATAATTTAGCTCCAGTGCTATGAGTTATGGGAAAGTACTTTGCCCTTGCTTGATTTAATAGGTGAAAGGTAATGTATTAGACTCAGTGTGGTGAAAGAAATGTCGTCTTCTTACTTCAGGTTCATACAAATGTGCCTCGGAGCTTGCCCTGCTGTCACTTGCCAGTTTATACCCTACTGGTTAAAACAGATTTTGCTGCAGAAGTTCTTGTTCAAAGGGAATACCAGATCAAAGTCCTGGTTAGGGCTTGGTGCTTCCAGTTGCTGTCTGTCAGGATCTTAATGGCAGTAGTTAGGTCGGTATTATAGTAAACACCCTGCAACATGGGATGGTTGATCTAAGAGTGGATGCTGGCTCAGTGTCAGGTGTGTGCCATGTGTCAGTGCCTGCTGGAACCCCTGTGGGAAACCATAGTTTTTTTTTCATAGAGTCATAGAATGGTAAGGTTGGAAGGGACCTCAAGGATCATCCAGTTCCAACCCCCTGCCATAGGCAGGGACACCTCCCACTAGTACAGCTCACTTAAGGCCTCCTCCAACCTGGCCTTCAACACCTCCAGGGAGGGAGCAGCCACAACCTCCCTGGGCAACCTGTGCCAGTGTCTCACCACCCTCACTGCTAACAACTTCCTCCTAATATCCAGTTTCAATCTCCCTCTGCCACTCCAAACCCATTGCCCCTTGTCCTGGCATTCCCAGACCTTGTCAATAGTCCCTCCCCAGCCTTCCTGTAGGCCCCCTTCAGATACTGAAGGCTATCAAGTCTGTATCGGGTTCTACTGACAGCCTGAGGAGCAACTTGGTGATCACTCCTCTCCAGATTCCTCTCCAGGATCCTCACAATTTGCAATGAGAGATTTGGAGCTAAACTTCTTACTCTGGCTTATAACCTCAAACGTTCTCACTCTATCAGCTTAATTGAACGCAAAAGTTTCTCGGCCTCAAAAATGCTTATAGCTGCCTCCTGCTCCTGAAAGAAAACTGCTAGCCCTGAACTCTAGGCATCATTCTGGCCCTCAAGAGGAACATCACAATTTGCAACCAGAGATTTGGAGCTAGGCCTCTTAGTTTAGCTTATAACCTCAAATGTTCGCTCACTATCTGCTTAATTTAATGCAAAAATTTCTCAGCCTCAAAAATGCTTATAGCTGCCTCCTGCTCCTGAAAGGAAAGTGCTAGACCTGAACTCCATCACCATTGCCCTGATGACCAAATCCTTTCCTTGTAGAGTCATCTTCTTTGGGATGAAGGTGTTGCTGTTGGTTCAGCCCTTGGAGACAGTGAGAAAAGGCTTTTGTGCTTTGTTTCCAAGCTGATGAAAAGTGTGAGGGTGAGGCTATTCCCTTGCACTTCCTGAGATAACCCTGGTCAAATCTGCATCACTTTGATGTTGCCTCTTTGAGGTTGGGCTAGCTCAAACAGTGGAGAGCAATAAAAACAGTGTCAGGGTATAAACCTGGCTGAATATGTATGTGCTTGCCAGCCAGAGTGCCACATGCTTCCTTCCTGAGGACCCACACAGCCATTACACAACGTAGTGTTCCGCTCCGATGTGTTACAAGCCAGGTTGATTTATTTTTATTCCTAAAGCTCTGGACACAATAGATGCTCTTGACTGATCTGCCAGCTTAGAGATGACAGAGTTCAATTTGCTTTCACTTGAGTCAAAAGCTGTCCTGAGCTGGGTGAGAAGAGGATCTTGTTCTGCACAGCTTTGTGGTTTAGTGGGATAAAAGCAACATTTAGGCACTGGCAGACGCTACAAATCCTGTCACTGTTTGTTGTGAATGGACAACATGCCAGCTCTTTGATTCCAGGCCAGAACAGCTGAAACAGCAGTTACTGTATTTACAAAGGAGCTCTGCTGCCTTCAGCAGCAATGGCAAGCCACAGTTGGCTGCTGCAGGTCTCAGTTTTCAATTAGGTGTTTTAAAGAGCACAGAAACACTTAAATGTATTCTTACTTCCAGCGTCCTTGTGGTAAACACAGCTCCTGGTTGTGTGAGTACCACGGATTGCAGGGCAGGTTTTGGGCTGAGTGCATTACTGAGTGCAGGAATTGGAGTATGTGATGGTTTGGGAGTTCCCTGCCCCTTCACACTTTGTAAAATGGCCCAGACTAGACTCAACCAGCTGGAAGTTAAGGACTGAAGCTCCATTTACAGCTCAGCACAATGTACAAGCAGAGATAGACACAACAGACAGGAATAGTTACAGACATAGACAAGGTAAAGGGAATACAGAAACACAACTCCCCTCCCAGAAATCAGAGACCCCAGGAGGGGCTCCCAACCACCCTTCCACCTTCTCCCCACCCTTGTATCTTACCCCAAGGTTTGCCTTATGTGCAAGGTGAGTTTGGAGGATGGGCCAGGGTGGTTAGAAGGAAAGTGGTTAGTGAGGTTACTCAGCAGAAAGGAGAAAAAGCCAGAAGCTGCTAGACCGAGATGCTGTGCCCCAGAGACTCACTTATCTATGTTTTGAGTACTTAACCATCTCAGCAAGCCTATGAGTGCAGCAGACATCTCCATTGTTTCCTTTTCACAGCCTGTAATATAATTTTCTCCATTAAAATATTCCAATTAACCTCAAACCAGCACAGAGTACCAGGTTCATCAGTGGAACTGAAACGCCATGTAGCCCACATGGAAAAGGTCTTTACTTTTAAAGCTCCTTTAAAAAAAAGAAAGGCAAAAGAAAAGTTATGTAGCTGAGAGATGTGGGGATTTGTGCTTGACTGAGTCCCCCATGGGGACAGCCTGTTCAACCTGGAGAAGTGAAGGCCCCAGGAAGACCATAGAGCAGCCTCCCAGTACCTGAAGGGGCTGCAGAAGAGCAGGGGAGGGACTTTTTACAAGAACTTGGAGTGATAGGATATGAGGCAATGACTTGGAGCTGCAAGAGGGGAGATTCAGAATGGAGATAAGGAAGGAATTCTTTAGAGTGAGGGTGGTGAAACATCAGAACAGGTTGCCCAAGGAGGTTGTGGATGCCCCCTCCTTGGAAGTGTTCAAGGCCAGGATGGACAAGGAGTTGAGCAAGCTGGTCTAGTGGGAGGTGTCCCTGACCATGGCAGGAGGGTTGGAACTAGAGGATCTTTAAGGTCCCTTCTGACCCAACCCATTCTATGAATGTATGACTATCAGGACAGACCTAGCAGCCACTCCACACTGGAAAAATGCTCTCATTTCACATTGCCTGTGGGAGACATCTCCTAGGGCACAGAGAAGACTCCCTCTTACTGTTCTTTTAATGTATAAATCCCTTTTACATTTAAGTTAATTTTAATGAATTTTTTTTCTGTCTACCATATTTAATATTTGAAACTTGCCCACCATAGCTAGGAGATGGTCAAATTGATGTTCTCAGGTGCCTGATGGTGCAAAGAACCTTCAAGGAGAATGCTGTCATCATTTATTTTCCACTTTATGGGTGTTTTTAGGGCAGAGGGAAGTGATGGTCCATGAACAGGATCCTCATTCTGCCCCTGGTGATAAAGACTCACTGGAAAAGTGAAAACAGGTTCCTAGAAGAGATGCAGACAATCCAAGAGACCCCTTAAGAAATAAATCAGTGTTGCCTCACAGGTTCCTGGAGGGAGATATCCTGGGCGTCCTGAAATCCACTGTCAGTCTTCCACTAATTTCAGTGAGGTCAGAACTGCAGCTTAGTGCCAATGGAAATTTCTGTCCTCGTGAGGTATGTGAGTTGTGAGTCATCTTTAAACACCTACAGTCCAGCCTTAGCTTTGTCACCTTTTCTGCTCTTGCTGTGGATGCAGAAGGTGGCTGGAGCAGAACTGAACACTGTGTTCAGATAATTGCAACATTTTCTGCTTATCTGCCTTGCTGGCAGAGCAAAAATGTTTGGGGTTTTCTGCTTTTTCTTTAGGCCAAAAGAAAAAATCAGGTACCTGCTAACTGCAGAATCACTCATTGGGAGCTATCTAATGGCACAGTTTTGTTTACCAAGAGATGCTGTGCAAAGCAAATGCACTTTCAATCATTCCACTCTGTTGGCAGCCTGAGGAGAGGTTGAATGCTCAGCCTTGCTGGCTGGTTAGGGCAGCAAAGTTCCATCATCTTCATGCCCTCCAAGTGAGAACTTTGCAGGTTGCTGTTGGGAGGGCAATATCCAAAGAGGTATAATTTGGCCATTCATGGACTGTGTTCGGTTTTGGGCTCCCCAGTCCAAGAGAGGGTCCTGCTGGAAAGAGTCCAGCAGAGAGCCACAAGGATGGTTGGGAGACTTGAATATCTGCCCTAGAAAGAGAGACTGAGAAACCTGGGGCTGTTTAGCCTGGAGAAGACTGAGATCTCATACATGTCTATAAATCCCTGAGGGGTGGGTGTCAAGTGGCTGGGGCCAGTCTCTTTTCAGTGGTCAGCAGCAATAAGCCAAGGAGCAATAGCTACAAACTGGAACATAGAAGGTTTCACCTCAACATGAGGAGAAACTTCTGTACAGTGAGGATGACAGAGCCCTGGAACAGGCTGGCCAGAGAGGTTGTGGAGTCTCTTTCTCTGGTTGTATTCCTATGTGAACTACCCTAGCTGATCCTGCTTTGGCAGGGGGGTTGGACTTGATGATCTCTGGAGGTCCCTTTCGACCTCTAACATTCTGTGAATTGATTTTCAGAGGCTTTCTAGGCAAAGTTCTGTTTCTTAGTCACCTCCACACTCAACATACCTGAACTGGAGTGTTTCTTGTCCTGTCATTGCAAGACCTTGTCAATAGTCCCTCCCCAGCCTTCCTGTAGCCCCCTTCAGATCCTGGAAGGCTACTCTAAGTTCTCCTGGAAGCCTTCTCTTCTCCAGGCTGAAGAGCCCCAACTCTCTCAGCCAATCCTCACAGCAGAGCTGCTGCAGCCCTCTCAGCATCTTGGTGGCCTCCTCTGCACTGGCTCCAACACTTCCATGTCCTTCCTGTGCTGGGGGCTCCAGAACTGCACACAGGACTGAGGAGAGCAGAGCCAAGGGGCACAATCCCCTCCCTTGCCCTGCTGCCCACACTGCTCTTGCTGCAGCCCAGCACACAGTTGCTGTCTGGGCTGCACTCACACTGCAGCCTCAGGTTGAGCTTTTCTTCATCCCTCCATAGATGCAGGTCTCCACACTTGCTCTTGTTGAAGTTCATGAGTTTCCCCTGTGCCCAACTCTCCAGGTTGCCCAAGTCTCACTGAATGGCAGCACAGCCTGACAGGGTGTCAGCTATCCCTCCTAGCTGAATTAGCTGTTCAACATCTCCATCAAAGATTTTACCTCAAGCACATTGCCCTGAGAATCTCTGTGCAAGCACTGAGATTCTTGCAGGGGTGCAGTGGGTGTCCACAGCCAGGGAAGCTCCCCTGTGTGTACTTTGGAGAAGTGAGAGCAGGCTTTTAAAATCATAGGCAGTTTAATGCCTCCCAATTCTATCTCAAGTGGGATTTAAGTAGGTGAATGTGTCTTAAAGTCAGCAGTAGTGAGAAGGAATAAATGAGCAAGAGAAGAAGCTGTGATGTGTAGTTCTGAGAGGTGGTGACAGCCTCATTAGCACAATGGGTAAAGATGTGTCCTGGTGGTGCTTGCAGTGAACAAGAGGAACCCACAGCACACAGGGAGAGTGTTCTGGCACAGAGAAAATACCAGGCTGTGGTTGTTTGCTGTAAAAACAAAAGTGGAGGGAGAATATACCATGTCAGCTGGGAGGAAAAGCCCCAACGTTTATCTGAAGTGCTCCCACAAAGCAGACCAACAACAAACCAAACCTCTCAATTTCTGAAGTTTTGGGTTCAATAATACTTCAAGAACACCTTAATACTTCGTATTCTCCTGTCTTTGAGAAGCAAGCTGACAAAGCAAGTTCCTTTCCTCACTGAACATCTGGAAATGATCCTCTGAGTTGATAGTTCAGTGCTGCCACGATGACATCTCACAGTGTAAGATAGTGGCAAGAAACAGCTAAAAGAATTTTCAAGGAAAGAGGAAGCTCTGATTAATCTGATGCCTTTGTTGTCTGCTGGGAGGGCATGGATAGCTTGGAATGAACGTGGCGTAAGATCACCAGCTATAAATATCTGACAGGTGGGTGGCACGATGAAGGTGCCAAGGTCTTTGTGGTGGTGCCCAGTGATAGGACAAGGAACGAGGGGTACGAGCTAGAACACAGGAGCTGCCACCTCAGTGTGAAGAGACGCTTCATGAGGATGCTGCAGCACTGGAACAGGCTGCCCAGAGAGACTGTGGAGTCTCCTTCTCAGGAGCATTTCAAAATGCACCTGGATGCATTCCTGTGTGACCTGCCCTAGGTGACTCTGCTTTGGCAGGGGATTGGACTCAATGATCTCTGCAGGTGCTTTGGCATAGGGGTCAGAGCCAATGATCTGTGTCCAGTTCTGGGCCCCTCAATTTAAGAAGGACATTGAGGTGCTTGAACGTGTCCAGTGAAGGGCAACGAGGCTGGGGAGAGGCCTCCAGCACAGCCCTATGGAGAGAGGCTGAGGGAGCTGGGATTGGTTAGCCTGGAGAAGAGGAGGCTCAGGGGAGACCTTCTTGCTGTCTACAGCTACCTGAAGGGTGGTTGTAGCCAGGAGGAGGNCAGGGAGGTGGTGGAGTCAGCGTCCCTGGAGGTGTTCAAGGCGGGTTTGGACGTGGCACTTGGTGCCATGGTCTGGTCTGGAGGGCTGTGGTATTGGGTTGGACTTGATGACCTTTGAGATCTCATCCAGCCTTGGTGATACTGTGAGACTGTGATCTCTGGAGGTGGTTTGGGCTTGATTTCTGGAGGTCTCTTCCAACCCCTATCATTGGTGATTTCTGGAGGTCTCTTCCAACCCCTATCATTGGTGGTTTCTGGAGGTCTCTTCCAACCCCTAACATCCTGTGATTCAGACAACTGAGTGACCTTTACCTTCATCCTGCTGTAACAGCACTGCCCAAAGAAGGAGAGCAATGTATGGGTCAAAGCCCCTGAGGACAGGATGCTTCCCAGATGAGAGTGTAGAAGGTTCCTCCTTCCAGGCAGCTCGAGAAGCAACATGAGCAAGCTGAGCTCTGGAGGGAAGCATAGTGTCTTCTCTTTTTGGCTCCAAGGATAGTTTCTTTGATATGGGGCTGAGTTATGCACAGCAGAGGCAGACATGCTCCTATGCAGACATCCCTCAGTCTGTATTTGCCATGAGATGTGGAGTACAGGTTCTGCGAAGAAGTCTTCTGTGTTTGGGCCTGTTGCTGAAATACCTTTATCTGTGGGCTTTTCTTTAGCTTCCTGGTTTTGAGCTCACTAAGGAATCTGCAGTCAGGATATGCATGTTCCAGGTCACTTTGTGACTTCTGACCCTTGGTGCTGGAGGCAGACTCTGCATACAGAACTGAAGTCCACCTTTCATGATTAAATTAAAGGCACTGGGACTGTCTCTCTGACTTGAAGAGTTCAGGATGGCTCATCTCCAACATGCTTGGGTAGCCCAGCATTCATAGGAATAGCTGTTGTCTTTCAGCTTGTAATAGACATCAGACATCTTCTAAGAAGGGTTTTTGAGGAAGACTGGTGTCTAGAACCTCCATCTCTCACCGGTGGGCTGAGACCACCATTCTTCTCAGAAAGCTGTGGGGATTCCTTCCCAAGAAGAGCAGAGGGGGTAGAGGCAGTCAGCTAGAAGCAGAAGAAATTGTTGGATTTTGCCTGCTAGGGCCTTTCTGAGACTGCTACCACTCTCACAGCTTGGAGTCTTCTAGCAAAACTCCTGAGATTTAGGTGAAAGAAGAGTATTTCTCCCATGGGCTTTGAAATAAAGGACTTGGAGACCTATTTTCAACACACCTTTTTATCTTCTTAGAATTTGGTGGCTTTTTATGATGAAGTCACAGCAACAGTGGACAAGGGAAGGGCAATTGATGTCATCTACCTGGACCTGAGTAAGGCATTTGACTCTGTCCCACATGGCATCCTGGGCACCAAACTGGAAAAACATGGACTGGATGGGTGGAGCACTGCTGGGTAAGGAATTGGCTGGATGGTGGCACCCAGAGAGTGGTGATCAAGGGCACAATGTCCACCTGCAGACCAGTGCCAAGTGGTGTCCCTCAGGGGTCAGTGCTGGCACCAGTGCTGTTTGACATCTTTGTCAGTGCCATGGACAGAGGAATCAGTGCACCCTCAGCAAGTCTGCAGCTGGCACCAAGCTGTGTGGCACAGTCACTTACTAGAGGGCAGGGATCCATCCAGAGGGACCTGGACAGGCTGCAGAGCTGTGCCCAGGCCAA
>VWZE01008313.1:2397-40790 GCA_013396675.1 Eubucco bourcierii
GATGGCCAAGGTGCTGCCGGCGACGGCGGGGCTTGGAGCTGGAGGTAACGGCGGCGTGTGTGAGTGCATGTCTGAGTGCGTGCGCCCGTGGGAGCGCCCGTGCCTTTGTCCACTGATATACCGGGAAGCGCACCGGGGTGGTGTATCGGGGTGTACGGGAGCGGCCCTATGGGCTGTCTCTTCTCATACCTCCCCATGCACGGAGCGGGTACTGCGTGGAGAACAGGGTAGGGCTTGCTGCTCCCCAAGGAGGTGCCCCGCCGCTAACCCGGGAGCCCGATCCTCCGCTCCCCCGGGGCCGTGTCCCGCTTCTTTCCCAGGACCTGTCCTACAGTTCCCCGAGGAGGCCTGGGCAGGCTCCTGGAGCCAGCGCACCCAGCTGCCCCCCGAGCTGCTTGGAAAACCTTGCCAGTGTGGGAGCAGGGGGGGAGTTTATCCTTCCCCCGCGCCGCTGCACGGTTAGGGTCGAGCCGCCCACCCCGGCCGGCTGCGGTCTACTCCATGTTCCTCCGCTCCCCGAGCCCCCCTCCAGTACTTCAGTGAATTTTCTCCTCTTAGGAAAGGGAAAAGCTGCCGGGTGTGCGAGTCCGGGGTGAGCGCCGGAGCAGCCAGCAGCCTGGCGGAGATGTTTGCCGTTCATTTGGGCAGAGGAATGTGTCAGGCGTGGAGGGGGAGCTTCCTTCGGCACTCACGGGAAGAGCGAGGCGAGCGGCAGGGGCAGCGTCTCCAGCTAGACCCGGAGCGGCCGCTCGTGTTTCCGCAGCAGCAATCGCTGCAGCTCAGTGGGTCCCTCAGCGCCAGTCGGTCACCTCTCGGCCCAGCCCAGTGACCCGGGAGAGGCCTCGGAGAGGCCCCTCGGGATGACTGACGCCGTCTCCCATCCCGTCCCGTCCCGATCCGCCGCGGGGTGCGTGGGGCGGGCAGGGCCGGCGGCTAGGCGAGAGGCAGGAAGGGCCTCCCACGCCGGGAGAGCGTTTTCTGTCGTTGTTGTTGTAGGGGGATGGTGAGAGGGAACTTTTATATTTAACCTTCCTACCCCTGCAGGGAGAACAAAGATAAACTCCTGCACGGAGAAAAAACGGAGCATTGAAAGAGGAGGCTAAAAAAAAAAATAAATACACAAACGTGAATTTGGCTCGAATCTTCCTGGCAGGTTTTGTGATTCATAATTTTAACTACAGGAAAGTCACTCCTTGTACTTTTTCCTCTTTCGATGGAAAGATGGGTTTTTTCCCCCCCCTCCTCTTTCCTGGTGCTGTGCAAGTGTCCCGGGAGCGGAGAGCAGCTGCGTGCCGCACGCCCGCTGCAAGCCCGGATCGGCTACCGAGGCATCCGCAAGGCCCTTACCGGGCATCTACTGATCCCAGGCTTTGGCTTTTGGTATAAAAGCAAGCAAAAAAAGATTTCCAAAAGAGGTGTGGCCGTGAAGATGAGGAGTCCCCTGATTTTTCCTCTGCACAGGTCGCCGGCAGGGCCATTCCTGCTCCCAGGTGTGCATGCAGATGTGTGTTTAGGGTGTGTATATTTACGTATATGTAGAGGTGTATAAAATAGAAGTAGTTATACTTTTATAAATAGTCATATATTACTACAAGTACATAATTAAAAAATATAATACACATATGCTTATATTTGTGAGGATATATAATATGCATGTGTATGTGTAGTCATTGCTAATGGTCAGAAAAAGATCTTAAAAGTGTCCTCTAAATACCTTCTAAAGAAATACCCAAAGGCAGGGAATATTGGGTGGGTGAGAGGTCTTAATAAAACCCTCTCTGAGGTTGCAGTGGCTGCTTGCTGTGGCCCCATGCTGGAGGAGGTGTATCCTGCTTTGCCTTCCTCATCCCCAGCTTCGACTGGAGCAGTGCCCTGAGCGGATTGAATGCAGGGACTGGTTGTAGGTTGTCAAATAGGAAGGGATGTGCCTGCCAGTGTTGCTGAGACTGTGCCACTCAGTTTCCCCAGGCTGTATGGGGCTGGTGGGAGCCTTCCCATCACCTGCATATCCATCCTCTGTCCAAATGTCCATTGCTCTCCTTTATTCTCTGCCAGCATTTGGCAGAGGGAACTCTGCTTTCGGAAAGCACTCAGCTACTGGAGGAGGGCTGTGTTGACTCCAACGAGCACATAATGCTTCTCGGAAGCCCAAGTGCTGCAGGATTAGTGGCTGCTCTCAGGAATAGTGGCCACTCTCACTTTGCATTCCATGTGCCTGTGACACTGGCGACAGGAGCAGGGGCAGTTCCCAGGTCCTAGTCCTGTGCAGTGATATGGACCAAATTCTCCACACATCAGCATCCTGAATGGAGACAGCTCTGGCCCTCCTTACAGGAGCTTGAGGAATTGCTGCCACAGAGCTAGCAGCGCCGCATTTCTCCAGTGAAGAGACACCGAGGGGAGGTTTGTAGGGATCCCATCAAGCAGTCAAAAGAGGGATATGCTTGAAGCTGCCCGGGGGGGGGTGGACTTTGTCCTGAAACCTCCACTGGCATCCCCAATGTGGAGATGTTTTTACTGACCATTGGAGCTTTCCTTTTGGGGAAATGAAAGCTTGATGGTCCCCAGTGGCATTCTTTTTAACGCCGATGGGTTTATAGCTTGCGTTAAAAGTCAGATCTCCTACAAATGTTATTTGGTGCTAAGGTAGGAGTACGTGACTTGTGCAGCCTCCTAGTCCTGGAAACCATTAGGAGGATAACTGCGTGCTCTGGTTTTCACACAGAGACTATCTGCTAATGTAATAGTCCCAGTGGAAACTTTAGTGCATAGGAATATTTTGTGGATTTGGGAAAAATCCCAGGAGGACTTTTGGTTTCATATAGCAACTGCTTTTTGGCAGCTTTGGGGTAGATGTAATCTGGTTCCCATTTATGTCCTGAATTTTTACATGGAACAGCCTGCCTTCGACCCGGGGCAGAAGTACAAATAGGTGGACGGAGATAAAGAATAGTAATTATAACAACAACATCACCTCTATGTATAAAAAAAAATGGTTAGGGCAACTTTTGCATTGAAATGTTGCATTGAGGAAGTGTATCCTTTTTTTTTCTTCTTTTTTTTTTTTTGACCCNTTGTGGGTGTAAATCTGGAGTAAATCTGTAAAAGCTGGTGAAATTGCTCCAGATTAGGGCCAGAGCATGAGTGAGCACAGTTTTGCCTCACAGTAATGTGTATCCCATGTGTGGCAGCAGACCCTACAGTGTTTTCTAGGGCTCTCAGTGGCCTCGTCTGGCCCCATCGTGTCCCAGTGCAGTGCTCAGCTGTGCCTTTTTCCATACGTCTGTACCACATTTTGAAATTGCATCGGGTTCTTCTGGCACAAGCCAGGCAGTGATGGCCAGCACGTGTGGAGGCAGCACCTCTCAAGAGGTAAGGTGGTCCATAGGGGAGTGCCACATCTCAGGAAAACAGTGTGGGATTAAACAACTGAGCAATACTTGGGCTTGTCTGCGCTGACCATATTTGTTAGCACAACTGTGAATGTGCTTTAGACAACAATAACTCCAGGGATCAAGGCTCAGGCTGGAAAATAATGACATTATTAATTTAATAATGAATTAAAATCCTTTAAGTGAAATTCAGTGTGTATTTAAGAACCTAAACCAACTAAGATAATTTAGGAAAAACTCAGTTCTTCCTCCTCAGTGTGTGTGTTGTGAGCAGATCAGGTCAGGGAGGTACCTGGAGGGCAGGGAGGTACCTGGAGATCCTCTTTTTCAGTTGTCACCCCACGAATCTAGCCTAGACTCCTACATCATGCAGAGATGGGGACTCACTTCTCAAGGAGACTTTCCCCAGGATGGCTACCTGAGATGGGCAGGGTAGTAACATGTGCCATCCTCTGGGAGAGGCTTCCTTGCCCACCATATGCGTTGGTTCTGAACTGTTTTCGAGGTGATGGCTCCATACCAGTGGCCATTACTGTTATTTTCCCTGTTCCAAGTCTGTACTCAGCCATCTGGGAGCAGGAACTAAAGGCAATTATCTTGTTAGCACTTCTGTGTGTAATACCTTTATTACATTACTGCATTCTGAATATAAATTGCATATAATGATTTAATAATGGAAAGCACATAATTTTAATATATATTCTGGTGGGGAGGTTTAATTTCTTTTTCCTTTGGATATGATACTTAATAATGCAAAGGCTCTGCTCAGTCTAAGGTTATCACAAGCAGCTCTTCACATGGATCAAATGAAGAACTGCAGATCCTTAGCCTACAGTATGTTGCCTGGGTTAAAAAAAACAATGGGAAAACTCTAGTAGTCTGAAGATCCATATGATAGAGTTCAATGCCTGCGTTTTCAGTTAGAGTACTGTACAGTCTTTGTACTATTTTCGTTCTGTCCTTATCCCAGGCTCCTTTGTGCACTGCAAGTTTGTGGGAATGACTCAGAGAGAAAGCTATTTAACCTAAAGGACACCACTGGCAAAAAGCGTAGAATGATAAAGAGTGATGTCAGTGACTGTGAGTGGGAACCGAGGAGAATATTTATGTGTATCTGGGGAAGAGGATCCTGAAACCTCTTGCAAATGGGATGAGAAAAAAAAAAATCCTCTTTTTCAGTTTTGTTTATTTGGTTCAAGAAGAGAGTTTTATATAATCATAGAATCAACCAGGTTGGAAGAGACCTCTAAGATCACCCAGTCCAACCTATCTCCCAGCCCCAGCCAAGCAAGTAGACTGTGGCACTAAGTGCCCCATCCAGGATTTGCTTGAACACCTCCAGGGATGGCAACTCCAACACCTCCCTGGGCAGCCCATTCCAATGCCAATCACTCTCTCTGGCAAGAACTTCCTCCTAACATCCAGCCTAGACCTCCCCCGGCACAACTTGAGACTGTATCCCCTCGTTCTGTTGCTGGTTGCCTGGCAGAAGGGCCCAACCCCACCTGGCTACAACATCCTTTCAGGTAGTCGTAGACAGCAGTGAGGTCTGCCTCGAACCTCCTCTTCTCTAGTCTAAACAACCCCAGATCCCACAGCCTCTCCTGCTCCAGGCCCCTCTAGACTGAATGATCCACAGTCCTAGGTCCTATTTCACTTCTGGTTAATTAATGGAAGGGCTTAAATATCCAAGTGACATAGATCATGCCAGTGCTTTTCTGTAACATGATCATTTTTAAAGACAGTAAGTACAGTTAATCATAACTTAAACTCCTGCTTTCCAAATGTCCTGTCTGTATGTTGTAGCTGGCTGATTTATGATTATCATTTTTTCCCCCAGTGGAAAAAAAAAGTTCCTTCCCTAAGAATTTTCGTGATGAATATTTATCTTGGAAGTTTTTTATAGCTTGGAAATAAAAATTTATAGTGTTGTGAAAATGTCTGAAGGCTCTTTGCTGTACTGACGAGTGGCATGGCTGTAGCAGAAGTGTTGTCTCACAAGCTCAAAGTCAGCTTTTGTATTTCGCTCTTTTACCAAGACTTTCTTCTTTCACTTTAAGCTCTGAATAATGCTTACCCTTTTATCTCAGAGCAGCAATGCTGACTCGAGTCATCATTGTGCCACTGGCACTTTGATCAAAGTAGAAATTTCAATTATTGAATCCATTCGTTGAATAAATTTAGGTGGGCTGTGTATTGTAGACTCAGTTTTACAGCTGCAGAGGCAAATTCAGAGCTTTCAATAAAGTGGACTTGGTTTGTGCAAAGCCCAGCACCTCAGGAGCACGCATCTCTTCCTTCGTCAGGTCGATGTCTGGGTAAACCACTCGGCAGCTGGAGCTGCAATCATAGAATCATAGAATGGTTTAGGGTTGGAAGGGACCTCAAAAATCATCTAGTTCCAAGCCCCTGCCATAGGCAGGGACACCCCCCACTAGTACAGGTCACTCAAGGCCTTGTCCAGCCTGGCCTTGAACACCTCCAGGCAGGGAGCAGCCACAACCTCCCTGGCCAACCTGTGCCAGTGTCATCACCCTCACTGTACAGAACTTCCTCCTAACATCCAGTTTAAGTCTCCCCTCTGCCAGTTTAAACCCATTGCCTCTTGTCCTGGCATTGCAAGACCTTGTCAGTAGTCCCTCCCCAGCCTTCCTGTAAGCCCCCTTCAGATCCTGGAAGGCTACTCTAAGGACTCCTGGAAGCCTTCTCTTCTGCAGGCTGCAGAACCCCAACTCTCTCAGCCTGTCGTTAGAGCAGAGCTGCTGCAGCCCTCTGAGCATCTTTGTGGCCTCCTTTGGACCTGCTCCAACAGTTCCATGTCCTTCCTGTGCTGGGGGCTCCAGAACTGTATACAGTACTCCAGTGTAATGAATGAAAATGCTTTGCCTGCATCTTGCTTCTCCTCTGGGGGGTGAGCCCGAGACAGGGGTAGAACCCAGTGGATTATTCTGACATTATAAAACCTGTAACCATCTGAGATGAAAGAGCTGCGATGAGCACCATTTGCCCCCACACGCCCGCGCACCTGATTTCCATCGGGGAGGCAGGGAGTCACGGGCATCCGTGGGGGATCTCCCAGGCAGGCAGACTTGGCTCTGCTCTTTCCAGTATCCATCTGATCTCATGCCAAGTTCAAGAGCCGCTTTCAAGATGCCTTTGCTTTGCTCATAGCTTTTTTTTCTCATCCGCTTTGTTTTTTGCTGAGGGGAAGCAGGTATGAAAATAGACGTGAAGGAGAAGTTTCACAGAAAGGGTTTGTCCTTGTAGGCAGTTAAAATTGGGTGTGTTAGTAGGATTCTTTGGGAGATATGTGGTTTGGCTGCCTGCGTTGTCCTTTTCCCTTTGGTCTTGCTAGTGCTTTCTTGGACAAGGGAGTTTTTGGAGAGTGAGGCAATGGTACCTGAACTGGGAGACTTCAGGAATTCTTCTTAAGCAAGAGAACAGCACAATGTGGATACTGGAGCTAATACTGAGATGAGGATTTCTTTCCTTGGAGCAGGGTGCTGCAGAGGAGGGGCTCAGCCTGCTGCCAGGCAGTGGGGTGAGGCATCTCCTGGCTCAGATGTGGTAGATCTTCAGCTTTCGTGTGGGAAACAAGAGATGTTACTTTGTCACATCTGATGTGTGTTAAATGAGTTGGATTTCTGTTCTGCAAGATGTTGCTCTTCTCCCATGAAAATAATGTTGGTAATGCTTGTTCAGTCCTCAAGAGGCTCAGGAGCTGTGGCAGCAGATAGCAGGTTCCCAAGCAGAATTCCAGAGTGTGGGAGTGAGTCAGCCACCCTAGAAGTGGTGGTCACCTTCACATCGACAGGGGAGCTGCTGATGGGAAACAGTCACTAATGTGTGGCTGAGCCCCTGCTCTTTGGACTTGGGGGTGCACAGGATACCCAGTGCTGCTGGAGAAGAGCTGCCAGTGATACCAAGAGGTTCCCCTGCACTGCTGTAGGTCAGCAAAGAAATGGAACACATGAGTTAATTTTTTGCTGAGTTGAAGGAAACTCAGATCTGCCTCCCAGCCTTTGGAGAATGGCATGGCTGTGTGGCTGCATCACTGGTTATAGTCACACACACCTCTCCTTCCCCCCCACCCCCTCCACCCCTTCAAAATCAGAGTGATGATTAGGAGAAGAAGTAAGGTTCACTGGTTTGGGTGCACATGAAGGAGTGTCCAGCCTTAACAAAGGGTCCCTGAAATCTGTTATAGAGGGACTGATTCATCCACCTTGGGGAATTTATGGCACAGACTTTAGGGCAGCTCCTGAGACCCTGGAGTGCTTTAACCGGCCNGCAACCACAACCTCCCTGGGGAACCTGTGCCAGTGTCTCACCAACCTCACTGTGAAGAACTTCTTCCTAACATCCAGTTTCAATCTGCCCTCTGACAGTTTACACCCATTACCCCCTGTCCTGGCATTGCAAGACCTTGTCAATAGTCCCTCCCCAGCCTCAAGGTTGGATACTGGAAGGCTACTCTAAGGTCTCCTCAAAGCCTTCTCTTAAGGTCGCCTCGAAGCCTTCTCTTACATGTTGACATGAGTTTTATTTATGCAATGACAAGGCAGGGAAAAATGTTTCAAATGTGGAGTAAGGTATTTATACACTTTTCTGGCTCAGCTGTGAGGTGGAAGGACAGATGTGGGCTTGGAAACAACATCATTTTGTCCTGTCATTTTTGGACCTTCCTTAGAAAGCATGGCAGAGTTTATAGGAGAGTGTAAAGCTGCATTACTTACCTTTTAATTTCAGATGATTGCTTTGGATGGTCTTCGAAATGCCTCAGTCTCTTTGGAGCCTCTCAGTCAGTAGGGTACAGATTGGAAGAGCTTTTTTTTTTGTTTTTTTTTTTTTTTTTGGAGGACAACTCTGTGTTTTTGTTTGGCTGGGTGGCTTTAGCATGGCAGAGGAGGAGCTGTTACGTGCTGGCAATGCTGCAGGCAGCTGCAGAGCATTACCTGGGTGGGCAGCAGGTGGATGCAGAAACTCATCACCCAGGTGTTGCCTCTAAATAGCAGTATCTCGGTCTAACAGGCATTTTTGGGTGTTTTACTGAAGATGGGAGTAGTAGTGCAGTTTGGCTGTAGGAAAACTGTCTTCTCATAAAAATAGTTGGAGGAAATCTGCTTCTTGAGGATGCTGGTAATCCTCTAAAAACATGACTTCCCTGTCATGTCACAGCAATGAGCTTCCTAGGAGGTTTTGCTTTAGATCCTTTGCAAAACCATAATGAAACCACATCATAAACAAGAAAGATTTAAGCATTGCTTCCTTCATTTCTGAGTCCCTGAGGACTATCTAATGTTAATCTCAACAGATGATTCATTGAAATAGCTCTGAATCTTCAAATGGATTGCACTGCTGTGTAGTAAGCCTCCAGGAGAATACGTCTACTTCTGTAAGGCATAATGCATGAAGTGAAGGCCTGGAGCAGCTGCCCAATTCAACAAGGACTGAACTGAGCCAGAAGTGTGGTCATTTCTTACAAGGGTGGCTGTAAGAGACACTGGATATATGGCAGTGGAAGAGATGATGTCTATGAACTGGGCTCTGTCCTAGCCTGCTGGGTTCGAATTGGCCAAGCTGACTTTTGAGAAGGGAAGAAGAGAAGGCTCAACACAGTTGGCAGATGCCTGTGGACACTGACAGAGGTGATAGAGTTGGTTCTTCTTGCCAGCACTAGTGAGAAAACGTGGGGTAGCAGCCATGGTTTGTGGCTTAGGATATTTGGGCTTGATGTGGGTAGAAAAACCTTCTCCAGGGACAGGTCTTTCAATGGGTGATGTTTCCATCCTAGGTTATTCTCTACTGGTTGCTTATCTGTGGTCCCATGCTGGGCACTGCTGCTCTGGCACCAGGATTAAGTTAAAAGGATGAAAAAAATCACTTTTTTTTGGTGAGCATCATAGAAGAATAGGGAGGTTTGGGGAAGAAGCAAGTGCCTGAGCATTGGATCGGCACTTTGCACCTCAGCAGAGCTGGGTGTGCAGCAAACTCTTTCCCCTCCAGACAAGGGAGCTGGGTTTTGGGAGGCTTCAATGACAACATGAGGGAAAAGAAAGAAAAGAAAGCTCATGAGGCTTCACTAAGCTTTCAGGTGGTGCATTACTGCCGGTGATCTGGATTGTGGCTACAAGCCAAGCACTGATCTTTCTGCAACTGTTATCTCTCTTACACATGAACTGGCATTCTGTGCCAGTTACAGCTGACATTTTACTAATACCTGCTGTGAATGAATGTAAAATATCATTGCATCATTTTTAACATCATAGAATCATAGAATGGTAAGGTTGGAAGTGACCTCAAAGATCATCTCGTTCCAGCCCCCTGCCATAGGCAGGGACACCTCCCGCTAGTACAGGTCACTCAAGACCTCCTCCAACCTGACCTTGAACACCTCCAGGGAGGGAGCAGCCACAACCTCCTTGGGCAACCTGTGGGGTCCAGAACTGTACACAGGTGGGGTCTGAGGAGAGCAGAGTAAAGGGGGCAGAATCCTGTCCCTTGCCCTGCTGCCCACACTGCTCTTGCTGCAGCCCAGGACTCAGTTGCTGTCTGTGCTGCACGCACGCTGCAGGCTCATGTTGAACAGACCCCCAGGTCCTTTTTCCTGAGGGCTGCTCTCAGCCATTCACCACCCAGCCTGGATTTGTGCTTGGGATTGTGCCTACCTATAAACCAAAATAAACCATCAATATATAGTACAGCAAAGTGACTGCACTTTGGTTTCTGCCCGAGTTGAAGCTGCTTGGTTTTGAGTCCCGAGTGGTGAGGTCAGGCTGCTTGGTTGCTGTCTGCTCAGGTTGCCTGTAGTGCTTGGATCCCCTCATGTTCCTCAGTCTGCAAGTTTTCATTGTTTCACCTCAGTCCACTTTTTCTTCATAAAACAAGCCCAGGCTCTAAACTTCCTTGGTTCATAGAGGATTCCTAATTCCAAGGCAGGATTGTATGTATGGTGGAGTAGTGAAGGGTGCTTTTAATGCTGTTCTCTGCCAGAATAGGTTGGTAATTTTGGAAATCAGGGTTTTCTTAAGTCAGCGTCAGCACAAATCCCCCCCCAGTCTACCACGTTCATTTTCACAAACATATTTGGCTTTAATCTACTCAAGTGAGCAATCTTTCCCCTCTTGCTTTCTAATTATAGATCACTGCCATACACATTCATGCATAATATGAATGGTAAAGTGATGAATTCATTAACATTTTGCAGAAATGCCGATTTCCTTTCTCTGGGTGCAGGAGAAAATAGTAAATTTGTGGCTCTAGATATGACAGGTTGGATCTTGCCCCTCTCTACCCCCTTGCTGACCTGATCCAAGCAGGGGTGTGGGGTTAGTGATGACCTCTATGTAAGGAGTAGAGCAAAGCAGCTTCTCTGTGTGACATGTGCCAGTGAGCACACAGCCAAGTGCAAACCAAGCAGTCAGGATTAATAAGTTCAGGTCATCTGTGCCTGATGGTTTATGCCACAGAGCAGGGTGTTACAGCTCCCTGGGCTTATGGGACCCCCACTGCAGGGACAGATGCCCACTGGGATGAATGACTGTCCCACTGGTGTCACTTCAGGCTGTCCACCTTCCTGTTCAAGCAAGTCCCTAGGAAGTGGCTAGTGCTGGAGGTTGATGGCTGCTCCCTCAGTCTAAAACCTGTGGCAACTGGTGGTGTAAGTGGAGAGTGATTTCCTGTGTCCCTGCTGCACCAAGGTACATGGGATGAGGAGATGGCTCACCTCCAAGGTTTGGACCTGAAAGAGCCTTCTCTTTACAAAAGTGAGATGCTCAGAAAAATAAGTGGAGTATCATAAAACTAGTTGTGAGGGACTTCCAAAGATATCTGATTTGACATTTTGTGGGAAAGGGGATCTAGGTGAGATTATCTAACTAACTCCCTGCCCAATTTCTTCTGGAAAACCTCTGCTGATGGGGACTCTGCCTCATTCTTGGGGAGGTCGTTCCAGTGAATAATTGTTTTCACTGTAAAAAAATTCTTTCTTATGCCACAATAGAAATTCTATTTTTTCAACTTGTACCCATTGCTCTTTGTCTTCTCTTTGTAGCTCCTTGTGAAGAGAGAGCTTTGTCCTTTTTGTAGCTGCCCTTTAAGTACTGAAACACTGTCCATCCCCAGCCTTCTCCAGAGAAAAAGGACCTAACCCCTTCAGCCTTTCCTCCTAGGACAGGTTCTACAGACCTTTGATCACCTTTGTAGAATCATGGAATGCATTGGGTTGGAATGGGTCTTTAAAGGTCATTTAGTCCACCACTCCTGCAGTAAGCAGGGATGTCGCCAGCTAGATAAGGTTCTTCAGAGCCCCATCAAGTCTGACCTTGAATGTCTCCAGGGATAGGAGCTTCATCACCTCCCTGGACAACCTGTTACAGTGTTCTATCACTCTCATAGCACAAAAACTTCTTCCCAGTGTCCAGTTTTTATTGTTTGGACCCTCTCAAGTCTGCCTTTGTCTTGAACTGTGGGGTCAAGCCAGTGTCACCCCTGGTTTAACAGTGCTGTGATGCATTTTGTATAAGCTTGTTAAAAGAAACACTGCTGGAGAAAGCCACCCCTGAGAGCAGATTTGGGATGAGCCTGTTGCTTGCCAGGAGAGCTTGTTCTAGCTCACTGATTGTGAAAGGGGCTGGGGGACTGGTCCAGCTGTTGATGTCTGTGGGGTGCCGTAGCTTGGGCGTGCAGCTCCTGTGCAGTCGGGCTACCAGACGCTTTCCCATGGCGCTCCAGCTACATCCTCCCCTTAGCATATTAAGAACATCTGGATGAAGTCATTTATAAACTCTTTCCCTAGATGGACTGCATTTTACGTCTCAGCAATTTTCTGTATTGCTGAACTGTTACTCATGAGCAGATATTTGTGGTAAAGCCCTTCCCAGAATTCAGCTCTAGTGAGTGTGTCACTGCCTCCTCACCTGTCCTCCTTTTCTTGTTTATCACCACTCTCTATTTTGTGCTTGCTCTGTTGGCTGCAAGTCCCTGAGGCCATTCCTTGATTTGTGAGCTTGTCACTGTTAGTTCTTATACGCCTTGCTGTGTACCTGTACTGGGGACCTTTAAGGCCAGGCTGGGTCAGTACATGAAACACATGGTGACTGCCTCTTGTTGATCAGAGCAAATGTGTTATTTGAGTAGTGAGGACAGAAGAGCTGTTTTTCTTGGTGACCTTGGCAGGGCTTCTTGAGGATCCACCTGTGCTCAAGAAATTTTTTTGGACTTCATCATAGATCTTAGCTTTGTATTTTGTCATTCAAGAAGTCTCTTTACTGACACCCAGTTCTTCTTTCTTACAGGCTCCACATCTGTTTGTTACAAGCCTACTAGCCCAGTGCAAGTACTGGAAGACACTGGCTTTCTTTACCAGGATCACCAATTGTTTGCTGGCAGACATGAAGTTTCTTCACTAACAGCAGAAGTGATCAGTGCCAAAGAAAAAGCTGGTAAATGTCTGGCTACACTGCTATACAAACTTGCCATATTTACTTGCCATATTTACCATATTTGCCATATTTACTTTACACAAAGCATAACTTGATCAGTGTAGACCATTTACAAATCGTATTTGTGGACTTGAAGGCCAAATTCTCATCCTCAGTAGAGTCAAAGGGAGTTACTTTTGACATGCATGTTATGCCCCACCACTGTTTGTCACCTGCGTTTGTGGAGGATGCGCTATTTCTGCTTGTCCTTTGGACCATGCCTGCTTGTCACTGCACAGCTTTTTGCTAATGAAGCAGTACCACAGGCATTTTGTGGAAAGCTCATTCTGGTCAGTCCTTTTGGACCTCAGTCCTTGTTTGTGGAAAGCTCATTCTGGTTAGTCCTTTTGGACAGGCAACAAAAATATATCTCCCAAATAAAAAGGTGCTTACGGCTGAGCAGCACAGGGTGGAAATCTGCCTTGTGTGACATTGGCTGTATCAGTTTTTCTCAGGCTTGTCTTAGGTGTAGTCTAGCAGCTTACACGGTGAGCTTTCTGGTCTGTTGGGGAGAATTTTATTGCATGTCTGCAAAAGTGTCAGGTGTGGTGAGGCTTCTGTGTGCAGTGATAACATGAATAAAGCATCAGGCTTGTTCTGATTGCAGTGACATAGGAAGTAGTCAGATACTTGGCTGTTTTGCAACCAGGTAGGTTGAGGTGTGTGTGTCTGTGTATCTTGCTGGCTCAGACAGCAACCAGGAGAGCTAACAGACCCTCTGAAACCTGGTGGCCAAGCTGCAAGCACAATGAGTCATGCTGGCAGGCAGATAACATTGTCTCAGGGAAAGCAGGAGTGGTGAATCTTGTAGGGCAGGTGAGGAGTGAAACAGCCTGGGAATGTACTCTCTCCCTCGAGCCTCACCATCAACGTCTTTGTCAGTGATATGGACAGAGGAATCAGTGCACCCTCAGCAAGTTTGCAGATGACACCAAGCTGTGTGGCACAGTCGACTTGCTAGAGGGCAGGGATCCATCCAGAGGGACCTGGACAGGCTGGAGAGGCGAGCCCATGCCAACCTCACGAAATTCAAGAAGACCAAGTGTAAGGTCCTGCACCTGGGTAGGCACAATCCCAAGTACAACTCCAGGCTGGGTGGGGAATGGCTGAGAGCAGCCCTGAGGAAAAGGACCTGGGGGTCTGGGTTGATGAAAAGCTCAACATGAGCCTGCAGTGTGAGTGCAGCCCAAACAGCGACTGAATCCTGGGCTGCATCAAGAGCAGTGTGGTCAACAGGGCAAGGGAGGGGATTCTGCCCCTTTGCTGTGCTCTCCTCAGACCCCACCTGGAGTCCTGTGTGCAGTTCTGGTGCAACCAGCACAGGAAGGACATTGAAGTGTTGGAGCGGGTCCATAGGAGGCCACAAAGATGCTCAGAGGGCTGCAGCAGCTCTGCTATAAGGACAGGCTGAGAGAGTTGGGGCTCTGCAGCCTGGAGAAGAGAAGACTTTGAGACCTTAGAGTAGCCTTCTAGTATCTGAAGGGGGCTTGCAGGAAGGCTGGGGAGGGACTATTGACAAGGTCTTGCAATGGCAGGACAAAGGGTTGCAATGGGTTTAAAGTGGCAGAGGAGAGATTGAAACTGGATGTTAGGAGGAAGTTGTTTGCAGTGAGGGTGCTGAGACACTGGCACAGGTTGTCCAGGGAGGTTGTGGCTGCTCCCTCCCTGGAGGTGTTGAAGGCCAGGTTGGAGGAGGCCTTGAGTGATCTGTGCTAGATGGAGGTGTCCCTGCCTATGGCAGGGGGTTGGAACTAGATGATCTTTGAAGTCCCTTCCAACCTTACCATTCTATGATTCTGTGATCTTTAAGGCTTTGCTGCAGAAACGTTAGTGGAAATTACATATCCTCATTTTAAGAGTCAGAGGCATTTCTTCCCCTCTGGTATATGGGTTGTGTGTAAGTTTATCCCACAGAATATACACTAACTGATGAAACCTTAGGGAAACACCAGGCCTCAAGAGAAAGTTTGCTTTTTAACTACTTTCAAATGCCGAAAAAACAAACGTAAGTCCATCTGGTCAAGTCCTCTGAGAATTTGAAGCACAAGGAGAGAAAGTTGCCAAGAATGACCTAAAAAAACCCTGAACTGAAAATGGCACCTCCTCCTTGCCTAGGGACATGGGAGGACTCTGTCCAGGGTTGTGGGCTGCTTCTCATTTTTGTTCACATAGGGGTCTTTCAGGAGCATCCCTCTGGGTTCAGACATCATTCAGACAGATACTTTATGCCACTGGAGGAGCTCTCCAGGTTTCCAGCCTTCCAACCATGATTATTTGCTGTTTAGATGCTTAGCTCTAGGCAAGCTCCACTGCATACACAGGGCACAAACGGTGCCGTTTGCCTCTGACTGATTTCACTACCTGTGTTAGGGTTGTGTAGCTAATCTGTCTGGGATCTTTTCAAAACACCTGCATTACATCTGTGAGCATTGACATGTTCCTTGCACTAACCCTGCAAAACCACAACAATCATTATTGACTCTCTTAGGAGCAGTGTGACTGACTAGAAAGAAAACAGCAGTGTTAGAGGAGATGGCAGAACACAGATTATTCTTTCATTATGCTTTTAGGACCCTTTTGCTTTCAGTGTCAGCTCCCAGGTTTTCTGTGATGCATTCTGCATTTTATTATGTTGTGGCAGACAGCGCACTTAGGAGGGGATGTGGCACGCCTGACTTTGGCCACCAAAAATGCGACTTGCCATACAGGCTGCCTCTGTAAGCTATGCAGGGCATCTCCGGGGGGACATCAAACACTGGAACATGCTTCCTAGAGAGGTGCTTGATGCCTCGAGCCTGTCAGTGTTTAAGAGGCATTTGAACAATACCCTTAATTACATGCTTGAACTCGGTCAGCCCTCAAGTAGTGCAGCAGTTGGACTTGATGCTTGGTTTAGGTCCCTTCCAACTGAAATACTCTATTCTAATTTTAGAAAAGGCTGAATTTCTCATGTCACTCCATGGACTTGAAAGACGTTCAGAGTGGTAAATGGAGTATTGTGAAGGGGAGTGCTGGGGAATGGACAGATGTATGTTTTTAGGATTCACTGCAAACAGAATTAGGGGTTATCTGGGTGGGGTGGATGAACAGGGAGCAATGCCCTGTTGCCTTTGGTGACTTCCTGCCATATGCCTTCTGCTCCCAGGGGGACCCTGGCAGGGTGCTGCCCTTGAAGTGCACAATATCACAGCTGTGGGATGTTGAGGGGGGAAGGAATCAGACCTCCTGGGCAGCAAAGCTAACGACCACTTCTGTCTCTCCCTTGCCCAGCTGAGGAGGCCCTCTGCACCTTGCACCCATCCAGCTTCCGCAGGGTCCCAGAGGCGGAGATGCGAGGTGCAGAGGAGGTGGCAACCGGCACCGTCCTGCAGCGCCTGATCCAGGAGCGGCTGAGGTATGGCAACCCCAGCGAGAACATGAACCTACTGGCCATACAGCACCAGGCGACGGGCAGTGCCGGACCCTCCAACAGCACTGCCAGCACTCTCTCTTCCGCAGAAAACCTTGTGCCCGAAGACCCGCCAATGGTCCAGCCATCGGGGCGGCAGGAACCACAGGGGCAGGAGCACCAGGGGGACGGTGCTGCGATGGAGAAGCAGCCCCGGGCCCCACAGCCCCCGCATGGTACCGAGGAGCTCCCCACCTACGAGGAGGCCAAGGCCCAGTCTCAGTTTTTCCGAGGCCAGCCGCCACCAGCCACCACCGCTGCACCGGGTTTCTATGGCACGTCTGGGCAGAAGTCCAGGACGGAGGGGAGACCAACGGTGAACCGGGCCAACAGCGGGCAGGCACATAAGGACGAGGCGCTGAAGGAGCTGAAGCAGGGCCATGTCCGCTCGCTGAGTGAGAGGATCATGCAGCTCTCACTAGAGAGGAATGGGGCCAAGCAGCACCCCCCAACCCCAGGGGTCGGGAAGGTCTTCAAGGCAACCCCAGCACCCAGCAAAGCTGCAGACCCACGGGGCCCACCGCCTGAGTACCCCTACAAAGGCAAGACAGCAGCCCCTGGCAGCAAGGCGCAGGACCATGGGCTTTTCTACGGCGAGCAACCGGCGCAGGATGTCCTCAAGACCTCCTATGCCACCCCACAGCCCACGCGAGCAGAGGCAGCCCTCGTCCGCTACCAGCCACCCCCAGAGTATGGGGTCAGCAGGTAATGGCTGTCAGCAGGCAGTGGGTCTGCCACAGGGGCCTCATCCTGCCCACACTGGAGAAGACAGCTTGTGTAGGCCTTGAACCTCCTGTAGAAGGTGGCTTCTGCAGGCCTTGAGCCTCATGTAGATGTGGCCCCTGTGAGGTTCAGTCTCAGGCACGTGTTGGGGACATCAGGTCGCCATGGGTGGGCTCGTATGGGCCAGCTGGTGGACACTCTTGCGTCTTCAGGAGGGCTGTGTAAAGCATATAGGCCCCTTATGCCCTGCTTAAATCCTGCCGGCAGAGCTCCCTTGGGGCTTTCACAGTACTGGGCCCCTGGTGCCAGGCCTCCCTGTGAGCACAGGGTTATTCCAAGTGCATTAGAAGTAATCCACAGCCTTTACTCACTGAGAGCTGATCCCTGAGAGTGGGCAGGTTTGCTCCCTTTGGAGCTGAGCCCACATGCGGAGTGCTCCCTTTTCCTTGCCGTACCTAAATACACCTATTTCTCTGCCTCATCCCTGTCTCTCTGACTGCCTGCACAGCATTTTGCTGGATTTGGAAGGCTTGTGGTGTCTGGTGTGATTGTGGGTGGTTTTCGTGTGGCAAACTGCTTCAGTAGGTCTTTTCTGACCCCAAAATCATAGAATCATAGAATCATAGAATGGTAAGGTTGGAAGGGACCTCAAGGATCATCTAGTTCCAACCCCCTGCCATAGGCAGGGACACCTCCCACTAGTACAGGTTACTCAAGGCCTCATCCAATCTGGCCTTGAACACATCCAGGGAGGGAGCATCCACAACCTCCCTGGGCAACCTGTTCCAGTGCCTCACCACCCTTACTGTAAAGAACTTCCTCCTAACATCTAGTCTAAATCTCCCCTCTGCCAGTTTAAGCCCATTGCCCCTTGTCCTGTCATTGCAGGACCTTGTAAATAATCCTTCCCCAGCCTTCCTGTAGGCCCCCTTCAGATACTGGAAGGCTACTATCAGGTCCCCTCGAAGCCTTCTCTTCTCCAGGCTGAAGAGCCCCAACTCCCTCAGCCTGTCCTCATAGGAGAGCTGCTCCAGCCCTCTGATCATCTTTGTGGCCCTCCTCTGGACCCGCTCCAACACTTCCATGTCCTTCCTGTGCTGAGGGTTCCAGAACTGCACACAGTACTCCAGGTGGGGTCTGACGAGAGCAGAGTAAAGGGGCAGAATCACCTCCCTTGCCCTGCTGGCCACGCTTCTCTTGATGCAGCCTAGGACTCGGTTGGCTGTCTGGGCTGCATGTGCACACTGCAGACTCATGTTGAGCTTTTCATCAACCCAGACTCCAAGGTCCTTTTCCTCAGGGCTGCTCTCCAGCCATTCACCACCCAGCCTGTATTTGTGCTTGGGATTGTGCCTACCCAGGTGCAGGACCTTACACTTGGCCTTAAAAAATGGTGACTTAAGTTATGTGCACTTGCTTTGCCATACCACTTGCATAGAATCATAGAATCACAGTATCATAGAACCACAGTATCACAGAATCACAGTATCATAGAATCATAGAATCACAGTATCACAGAATCACAGTATCATAGAATCACAGTATCACAGAATCAGTCAGGGTTGGAAGGGACCAAAAGGATCATCCAGTTCCAGCCCCCCTGCCATGGAAGGGACACCCTACCCTAGATCAGACTGCCCAGAGCCTCATTCAGCCTGGCTTTAAGCATCTCCAGGGATGGGGTCTCAACCACCTCCCTGAGCAACCCATGCCAGGCTCTCACCACTCATGCTCAAGAACTTCCTCCTCACATCCAGTCTGAATCTCCCCACCTCCAGCTTTGCTCCATTCCCCCTAGTCCTGTCACTCCATGACAACCTAAAAAGTCCCTCCCCAGCTTTGTTTGTAGGCCCCCTTCAGATCCTGGAAGGCCACAAGAAGGTCACCTGGGAACCTCCTCCTCTCCAGACTGAACAACTCCAACTCTTTCAGTCTGTCCTCACAGCAGAGCTGCTTCAGCCCTCTGAACATCCTCGTGGCCCTTCTCTGGACACTCTCCAGCATCTCCACATCCCTCTTGTAATAGTGGCTCCAGAACTGGATGTGCAACTCACCTGGCTCTTTCTGAAATGTGTAAGACATGAATTAGGGCTGAATGCTTTGCCTCTTTGTGTTTGTGAAAGTGAGAGGTTTAATTTCAAGACAGGGACAACTCCAAGCATGGCTTTGATGAACTTGCAAGAGAATTGTGACAAGCAGAGGGACCTGTTCTGTGTGCTGCTCGCTTTCCTCCAGCTGCCTGTGTGTTTTGATAACCAGTCTGTCACTGTGTGGAGTTTGTTCAGTTGTTTCAGAGCAAGATGATATTTTTTAAGAGCTCACTGAAAATCTCTTTATGCTAAGGAACGGTTATAGGAACTCAAGGGCAATGTTATCAAGCTGGGGACCATACTCTATCACAGTCATTTGTGATGCTGACAAACATCTCTGGCACCAAACAGATTCACCGCCACGGAAAAGGAGCTGGTTATAGGGTTTTGTATTACTCTTACAAAATGCTGATTCAATACCCACAGACTGTTCTGCTGAGTCTGCCTAAGTGAGCAGACCTGGGCACTGCAGCACTGCTGCAGCTAACCAGGAATGGCACTGATGTTAAGTGGGAAACCCTTTGGAACTGATTAAAAAACCTAGTCCAGGTGGCTGGTCAGCAGTGTTAATACTGAGAAACCCTTTGATTCTAGTGCAGCTTTGCATGATGTCAGCATGGACCAATCCACAGTCTTATTCCAAGCTATGGGGAGAAACACCCCAGCTTGTAATGGTGGTTACTGCTATTTCCTGGTAAAGCAGCACCGTTTAACCTCCAGAATTGCACTGCAGAGGGCATGTCTTCAACCCCTGTGTGCTATTTTCTTTGCATGATAATGGAAAAATGTCCCTCTGGACAGGTTCAAAGACACCCAAGAGGATGTGCAGCAGAGTTCTGGCAGCATTGCAAAGCAGAGTCATTGTGGTTTCCAGACTTACTGAAAAATCTTGGGTGGTGTCTTTCTTGTAGCTGAGCAAGGACCTGAGTCTGCATATATTCCTGATGGCTGCTCCAGCATGTGTTGCCAGGGGTAGGTTAGAAGGTTGGCATTTCTTTACCACCAGTGAGGGTGGTGAGACACTGGCACAGGTTGCCCAGGGAGGTTGTGGCTGCTCCCTCCCTGGAGGTGTTCAAAGCAAGGTTGGAGGGGGCCTTGAGTAACCTGTACTAGTGGGAGTTGTCCCTGCCTATATGGCAGGGAGTTGGAACTAGATGATCCTTGAGGTCCCTTCCAACCTTACCATTCTATGATTCTATAGCCAAGGAGTGTTTCACCAAACCCAGGTTTGGTCTAAGGCATATGGTCTCTCTGTTGCTTTCTCTAAAGTGGTTTTGGGTCCTGCGGGCAGACAGGGATTTTCAGCTCCTTCTTAGCTCCCTTCACATGGTGCACAGATTTTTGGGGATGTTTCCGGCCTATGTGTTCCTGCTGGCTATGTTTTAGTTGATAATTAGCACTAGCAGGACCGTTGTCCACTTGCAGAGTATCTTGCATCCTTGCTTTGCACAGCACCAGGGACTGCACATGAGGTGTTAGTGAGCAGTAGTCTTCATCTCAGGCATTTTTCTGTGGTATTTTCTAATACAGGAATGTCCACCGCTCACTTTGCATGGGTGCAGTGAAATACTCGCTGGTGGCATTACCAAGACTTGTTCTTGGTATAAACTGGCTTGGTTTCTTCTCTTGTGACATATCCCAGCTTGTAGTTGACCCCATGGCTTGCAAGATACTTTTACAGCCCTGTTACCTGGGAAGATTTGGGTGACAAAAGTCTTTAGGAAGCGGAAGCAATCCCATTGTGCTCATCACTTGCTATTTCTCTGTCTGCAGCAGCTGTACTGCAGTACATCCCTGGGCTCATCTCAGACTACACTGCAAGATGGGCTTGCCCAGATGTGGAATGAACATGGTTAAAATGTGATTTCACAAAAATCTGCCCCAAACATTCCTCTCTATGGAAGGGAATAAGGCAGGTTACCTGACTGGGGACACCAGCTTGATCTCTGCTAGATGACTTGTCTGGGCAGGAGCTCCTGAGCACCGCTCACTTACACTGGTGGGTTTCTTCCAAGCAGAAGCATTCCTGTGCCTCTACTCTTGTTCACTGCTTTTCCCTTTCCTCGGTGGGGGCTCACAGCCAGCCATCTGCCTGGGATGGAGGAACATGATAAAAGACATTGAGGTAGGGGATAACCTAGTTTCATAAGGTGAATGGAAGAGTAGGATTTGGAGAGTGTGGGTTTTTTTCTGTTAGAGGAACAAGTAAGGTGATAAATTCCAGCTTTCATCTCTTTATGAGGGTTTGCAAAAGAAACCAATGGAAAGACAGCTTTGCCCATGGTCAGAAGGGAATCTCAGTATATCCTAACATCTCCTTCCCTCTGTCTTGGCCATATCTGTTCCTCAGCTCTTCCATTCTGCTGTCCTTTTGATGGGGACTGTGCAAAGGCTTCTGCCTTCTAGAAAAGAGAAACACAAGGCTGCACTGGTCCAGAGGAAACACCCATGCATACCAGGGATGGGACAGACTTGAAGGATTTCCAGTCCCTCAGTCCCCACACCTTAGTCCTGTGATGAGGGAAATATGGTTGGAAACCCCCAAATGCTGGCAGGGAGCTGTTGAAAGAGGTGGGATAAGTGCAGCTGCTGCTTAACTTGCTTTTGTGGTTTAACTTTTCTTTGGCACGTGGCTGGTTTTAAAGGGAGTGCTGCCTTTATAATCACTGTGGTGAAATCTCACAGCTTTACTGTAAATCCAAGGTATTTGATACTGTTCTGAAGATCTCCTAGAGTCATATGATGGGAATTAGTCTTAATGACCTCTGCTTTATGGACATGATGGTTACAGAGCAGAGCTTGAATTTTGAACTTTAAAAGACCAAAAAAGTAGAAGGCAAATAAAAAGGAACCAGTATTTGTTCCTGTTTAAATATATCAGTCAATTGCATGATGCTTGGGGTCCTGACTCATGACTTCTAAATGCTTTAAGTTAGCCAAGTGTAATAACCTCTAGAAAATCTCTCCTTTCCAAGATGTGCAGCTATTCCTGAATGTTGTCTTTGCTAACTTTCCTTAGATATGGACATTTGGAATTGCAGCTCGCCAGGTAAAGCGGTTTGGAAATAAATCTAATTTAGTCTTTTACACAGTGCTGCGTATTAATTCCAGTTTGTGAAACATTCAGTCCTGGTGATTATAGCATTCTCTGTCTGGAGAATCCATCATGGCCTTTACAGACTTGTTCCACTAGCTAATTGCCATTTTCTGGCACAGATCTGCATCTTAGTTTTAGCCGGTGTTTTCTAGTTACCAGTTGGGATTTTGAAATACTTCTGTCAGCTACAGTGAGGAGCCCTGTGCTGTTGTACCTTTAATGCATCTAACAGATGCCTTGTAATTATTTCACTGTTGTCAAACCCCCTTTTTCACTGTGGAAAGCTGACCTGGACACTAGCTGAACGGAGGCTAATCAGAGATCACCTCTGTGATGCGACTCAATATTCCTTGTTTACGTAGCTCATTACCGCCTGCTGCTTCAGGTATTGGCACCCTGTGAGCTCACCACCCAGCTCGTTACCCAGTCAGGCATGTGAGGGTAGTCATCAGCCCAGGGTAGGATTTCCCACCCTTTTAGTGTAGCTTGCTGTATTTATTCCTAGGTGGATGAACTTGGACCTGCTCACGTCTGTGTTGTTTCTCTGCACCCTGCTTAAGCACTGATCCAGATCACCCAATGCAGTGAATCTCCTTCTTTGCTCCCAGTGGCCCATGTCAGATCCTGATGTCATTTATTCAGAATGATTTCTGTCTCTGCACCATTAATTAAAAGTATATATAATGCCAGCAGGGCAAGGGAGGGGGTTCTTCCCCTTTACTCTGCCCTCGTCAGACGCCACCTGGAGTACTGTGTATAGTTCTGGAGCCCCCAGCACAAGAAGAACATTGAATAGAGCCGGTCCAGAGGAGGCCACAAAGATGCTCAGAGGGCTGCAGCAGCTCTGCTATAAGGGCAGGCTGGGAGAGTTGGGGCTCTGCAGCCTGGAGAAGACTTTGAGGAGACCTTGTAGTAGCCTTACAGTATCTGAAGGGGGCCTGCAGGAAGGCTGGGGAGGGACTATTGACAAGGTCTTGCAATGGCAGGACAAGGGGCAATGGGTTTAAAGTGGCAGAGGGGAGATTGAAACTGTATGTTAGGAGGAAGTTGTTTGCAGTGAGGGTGGTAAGACACTGGCACAGGTTGCCCAGGGAGGTTGTGGATGCTCCCTCCCTGGAGGTGTTGAAGGCCAGGTTGGAGGTGGCCTTGAGTGATCTGTGCTAGATGGAGGTGTCCCTGCCTATGGCAGGGGGTTGGATCTAGGTGATCTTTGAGGTCCCTTCCAACCTTACCATTCTGTGATTCTATAATGCAAATGAAACCTTGAACTGGAAACAGCAGTGCTCATTGAAGGGAATTAATTCATGGCTAAAATCAATCATGCAGGCACCTTTTGGTTCTCATTTAATCCATGTATTTTGAAAGATAGTATGCAAATGAAGAATGAATCCAGATGTTTTTGAAGATATCTGTTTTTTTTTAAATGTGTCTCATAAAATTCCACCCTGTGAGGATGTAGAAGGCTATATTTAACTTCTGGAATAGTCTGTGGCTTCTCTGGTTATTTGTGTATTAACTGCTCCCACCACTACCACTGTTTTCAGATAACCTGTTGATATTTACTCAATCAACCACAAGTCTGTGGAACTGAGGGGACTACAAGGAGCTCCTTTTCCTCCCTGAGACACCCCAGGCAGGCAGGCAGGCGCACTGACAGCAGTGGCCAAACCAAGGGATGTCACACTCAAGCTGACTTCTGATTCTCCTCTGTGAGGACAGCCCAAGCATGAGCGTGGGTTGTGGGCTGTGCTCCCAACTGATGTGGATACCAACGGCTCTGTGGAAGACCTTTGAATCCTCTCCCTCAAAAAAAAAAAAAAAATCACGTCCATAGAAATGTAGCTGCAATGTTGCAAAGATGTCCAAAAACTCTTCAACACAGTTTCAAGCTTTTAAGAAGGATGACTTTTGATGAAAACATGTATGGCTGGAAGATTTTTTTCCCTTGCTTTAATGCAGAACATGATCAACATTTAAAGTACACTAGAAGCATTTTGAGAATGTCCTTTACTAAGTCTGAAGGAGCTCAGGATAATCATGCTTGCTGTGTTTCTGTGGAGCTTTATGTGAGCGGCTGGATGTGAGCTAAGCTGATGCTACAACTCTCCCGAGTTTGACAAATGTTAATTTGTTAGTGTAACTTGCCTAGTGTGGCACTTACAGAATAATAGAATGGTAAGGTTGGAAGGGACCTCAAAGACCATCTAGTTCCAACCTCCTGCCGTAGGCAGGGACACCTCCCACTAGTACAGGTCACTCAAGGCCTCCTCCAGCCTGGCCTTGAACACCTCCAGGGAGGGAGCAGCCACAACCTCCCTGGGCAACCTGTGCCAATGTCTCACCACCCTCACTGCAAACAACTTCCTCCTATCATCCAGTTTCAATCTCCCCTCTGCCACTTTAAACCCATTGCCCCTTGTCCTGGCATCACAAGACCTTGTCAATAGTCCCTCCCCAGCCTTCCTGTAGGCTCCTTTCAGGTACTGGAAGGCTACTCTAAGGTCTCCTGGAAGCCTTCTCTTCTCCAGGCTGAAGATCCCAAGCTCTCTCAGCNCTGAAGAGCCCAAGCTCTCTCAGCCTGTCCTCATAGCAGAGCTGCTGCAGCTCTCTGAGCATCTTCATGGCCTTCTCTGGACCCGCTCCAAGAGTTCAATGTCCTTCCTATGCTTGGGGCTCCAGAATTCCAGGTGGGGTCTGAGGAGAACTGAGCAAAGGGGCAGAATCCCCTCCCTTGCCCTGCTGCCCACACTGCTCTTGCTGCAACCCAGCACTCAGTTGCTGTCTGGGCTGCACTCACACTGCAGGCTCATGTTGAGCTTTTCATTGCCCCAGACCCCCAGGTCCTTTTCCTCAGGGCTGCTCTCAGCCGTTCCCCACCCAGCCTGGAGTTGTGCTTGGGATTGTGCCTACCCAGGTGCAGGACCTTACACTTGGCCGTGCTGAATGTCATGAGGTTGGCCTGGGCCCACCTCTCCAGCCTATCCAGGTCCCTCTGGATGGATCCCTGCCCTCTAGCAAGTCAACTGTGCCACACAACTTGGTGCCATCTGCAAACTTGCTGGGAGTGCACTGATTCCTCTGTCCATATCACTGATAAAGATGTTAAACAGCACTGGTGCCAGCACTGACCCCTAAGGGATGCCACTTGTCACTGGTCTGCAGGTGGACATTGTGCCCTTGATCACCACTCTCTGCATGTGACCATCCAGCCAATTCCTTATGCAGCAGTGCTCCACCTGTTCATGTTTTTCCAGTATGGTGACCAGGATGTTGTGTGGGACAGAGTCAGATATCTCCACTTGGAGATACTGCAGTAGGCTTAATCAGAATTAAATTGGGATAGATTAAGCAAGTAAAAGGAAAGTAAAAAAATGTGTTTATTTTGTTGAACAGATGCTCTTTTAGGGATGTAATGTTGGATTTGCAAGCTGGAAAGCACTTTAGAGAATCTCTCTTGTGGACTGAGCTATTGAGAGTCTGGTGTGTGGCTGCTGCTGCTACAGAGTGTAAATCTTTAGTAGCTCCACAAATGGTTTGTAGTTCAAGAAAATTGAGATCCTGAGGAGCTCTTCTCACTCTGTAGTGTAAAGGTAGACAGACTAAAGTGCATAGGAAACTGTTAAGTTGACGGGAAGATGAGATTTCCTAAAAACACTGTCAGGTATTCCTATGAGTCTTTAAAGAGTGTATCTATGGCCAAAGAATGTTATACTTTATTATGAAAAAAGTAACTTGCTGTATTTTCACAAGTTTATATTCAGAGATCAGTTTAATTTATATCACTCTCAGCTATTCCCATAAGCAAGTGAGAAAAACTGTACCTGCAGCAAATCTGTATCTTCATATATATAGCTGTGTCCAGGCAGCCGGGCTTTTACCTGCATCAAGTCACCTGTGGGCTCTGTTTAGCTTAGGACAGCTACTTAGCTTAATTCATTGTTGTGGTAAAATGCACAAGTGTAGTCTGGCTGCCAGCTGCTCTGAGGAGGTGCTACACACAGTTGTGGAGCATCTTCTGCATTGTGTGACAGCTGTTGCTCTGCCCCTCATTACGTTTTTTTAATTGTTCATTTTTTTAAGGGGAAAAAAAAAAGCAGTCTCATGATGGGCATGGAGTCCCCTGTTGAGAGCTGTGCTCATGGCAGACTGTCATTTGCCAAGCAACTTGGGACAGAGCTTACTGGCTCACATGGCTTCAGGTCGCCAGGTACTGCTAGGAGATGTGACTTTGGTGTCGGGAAGGTAAAATGAGTTCCCCCAGACCAGTGTGACCACTGAGGACATGCTGCTGTGACATTCCAGCAGCATGCAGAAGTGGAAAGGCTGGAGAGGCAGTAAACTCCAAAGGCACATGGGCAGGGCATCTTAACCCAGTGGTAGTCACTGGGAGCTACCTTGGGACCACCAGTTTTAGAGAATTTCAGAGGAAGTTATGCCTGGTTTTGCAGTCTTAGTCTTCTGAAGGCCACAAAGCAGATACAGCAGTCAGAAAGTCAGCTTGGGGTAGAGAGTGCATGCTTCTTTACTTTCTAATCACACGTGCAAGAGAGCAAGGCAGCCTAACATCCTGAATTAAAATGCTACACTCCCTGTTGGAATTCCTTCCCCTGCATTCTGCTAAGGCCGCGTTGAGCACCACAGTAAATCACTGCAGTCAGCATGGGGGAAAGAGCTGTGGAGTGAGGTGGGCTTTGTCTCCAGCTGTAGTGGTGTTGGGTGAGGAGTGATTGTGTGTAGCTGCTGCAGTTTCCTTTTTCCTGTTTCTCTGTTCTGTCACATTTCTGCTGTTGTGGTGTGCGCTGTGCAGGCACAAAGGTGGGTGAGTGGAGCCAGCAGGGACAGAACCTTCACCAGCTGTGGCAGATAAAACTTTGCAAAGCTCCCCTTGGGAGCTGTGTCAAAACATACGGAAGACACTGACATCATTTGAGACAACCAACATGGCTCCAACAAGGTCAGTTGCATCCAGGGGATGTTTTGATTGGATATTAAGAAAAAAATATTCGCTGAAAGAGTAGTCAGGCATTGGAACAGGCTTCTCGGGGAAGTGGTGGAGTCACTGTCCCTGGAGTGTTCAAACTATGTGTACACATAGAATCATAGAATGGTAAGGTTGGAAGGGACCTCAAAGATCATCTAGTTCCATCCCCCTGCCATAGGCAGGGACACCTCCCACTAGTACAGGTCACTCAAGACCTCCTCCAGCCTGGCCTTCAACACCTCCAGGCAGGGAGCAGCCACCACCTCCCTGGACAAAGAACCGGTGTGAGTGTCTCACCACCCTCACTGCAAAGACCTTTTTCCTAACATCCAGTTTCAATCTCCCCTCTGCCACTTTAAACCCATTGCCCCTTGTCCTGTCATTGCAAGACCTTGTAATAGTCCCTCCCCAGCCTTCCTGTAGGCTCCCTTCAGATACTGGAAGGCTACTCTAAGGTCTCCTGGAGGCCTTCTCCAGGCTGCAGAGCTCCAACTCTCTCAGCCTGTCCTTACAGCAGAGCTGCTGCAGCCCTCTGAGCATCTTCATGGCCTCCTCTGGACCCGCTCCAACAGTTTAATGTCCTTCCTGGCATTTCAGGGCATGGTTTAATAAGGTCATAGTTGTTTTTAGGTTGATGGTAGAACTCAATCATAGAGATCTTTTCCAACTGAAACAATTCTATAATTTTATGAAGTCAAGGCTAGTGGCCTTCTATAATGGAGTGACTGTGTCAGGGTAAGGAAAGGGTCTGCAGATGTCATCTGGCTGTAAGGAATTTGATATGATCCTCAACAAAACTCTTGTCTCTAAATTGGAAAAATAGAGGTTTTATGGAGGGACTGGTAGATGGATAAGGACTTGGCTGCATGACTCTGTCCAAAGAGTTAACAGTCAATGGCTCAATGTCCAAGTGGAAAGCAGTGATGAATGGTGTCTCTCAAGGGTTCTTCCTGGGACCAATACTATGTAATTCTTTATCAGCGTCAGGCAGTGGGATCAAGTACCCTCAGCAAGTTTGCAGGCAGCAACAAACTGATTTGATATGCTTGAGGGAAGAGAGGTGGGTCCTTGCAAACCTTGTGAAGTTCAACAAGCCCATGTTGTAGTGTCCTACACCTGGGTTGGGGCAACCTCCACTATCAGTACAGGCTGGGGTGTAAACAAATTGAGATCAAGCCTGTAGAGAAGGACTTAGAGATAGTGATGGACAAGAATATGGACATGAGCCAACAATGTGTGCATGCAGCCCAGAAGACCAGTTGTATCCTGGGCTACAGTGTGGTCAGCATGTCCAGGGAGGTGATTCTCCCTCTCTGTTCTGCTTGAGTGAAACACCACCCAAAGTACTGTGTCCAGCTCCAGAGTCCCCAGCACAAGAATCATAGAATTGTTTTGGTTGGGAAAGACCTCTAAGATATTGAGTCCAACTGTTAACCTAAGACTGTTGTGGCCATTAAACCATGATCCAGAGTGCCACGTCCACATGTGTGTTGAATACCTTCAGGGGCAGTGACTCAGCCACCTCCCTGGGCAACATATTCTGATGTCTTACCACTTTTTTGGTAAAGGATTTTTTTCTGATACCCAATCCAAACCTCCCCTGGCACAGTTTCAGGCTATTTCCTCTCATCCTATCACCTTATACTAGAGAGAGGAGGCTGCTCCCCACCTCAGTGCAACCTCCTTTCTAGTAGAGAGCAATGAGGTCTCTGCCTCAGCCTTCTCTTCTCCAGACAAAACTTTTTCAGTTCCCTCAGCTGCCCTTCATAAGACTTGTTCTCTAGACCCTTCACCAGCTTTGCTGCCCTGAGATACAGGCCAGATTGCCCAGCACAGTTGGCCTTCTTGACCACCTGAGGAAAAAGGAGGAGGACATGGAACTGTTGGAGCAGATCCAGAGGAAGGCCATGAAAATGGTCAAAGGGCTGGAACACCTCTCCTATGAGGAAGGGCTGAGAGAATTGGAGATGTTCAACCTGAAAATAAGAGAAGAGCTTACGAAAACCTTATTGCAGCCTTTTAGTAGTACTTGAAGGGGATTTATAAGAAAGAGAGAGAGGCTTTTTACCAGGGTCTGTGGTGATAGGACAAAGTGTAAAGGCTTTAAACTAAAAGGGAGTAGATTTAGATTGGATATATCCAATAAACTCTTTTAGGATAAGAGTGATGAGGTGGTGTAACGAGTTTCCCAGAGAAGCTGTGAAGTGTCAGAGTCAGGTTGGATGGGGCTTTGAGCAACCTGATCTAGTGAAATACCTCCCTACCCATGGCAGGGAGCTGAGAGAAACCCCTCCTTGTCCCTGGGAGCAGCTCAGTAGGAATGGCCCCTCTCCTGTGCTCCTGAGCTGCCTCCATGGATCTTTAGTTTACCAGGGGAGACACAGCCTTAGGATATGTCTTGAGACCAGGGTGAGCTCAGCACACATTTTCCCAATGCTGAGTGCACAAGGCTTGACTGGGATCTTCCTCCCAAGGACACTGAGTCAGGACCAGGATCTGTGCTGCTGGGCAGGTTAGCAGTGTGCTTGTGGGCTCATTGTTGGGCTTTGCTCCATTTCAGTACTTTTCTGAGCCATGGATGGACTCAACTGGGCAAAGCACAAGAGCTGGGATGATGTGCTGGTTTGAGGTTAATTGGAATATTTTTATGAAAAGAACTAGATCATAGGCTGTGAAAAGAAAAATGGTGATGTCTACTTCACTCATAGGCTTGCTGAGATGTATAAAAATAAGAACACAAATATAAATAAGAGAGAGAGTCTCTTGGTCTTTCTGGGAGCAGCTCTGTCTTCTCCTCTCTCCTCTGTAACCTAAATTCTGCTTCTCACCCCCCTTGCTGATCCTCCAAACTCACCTTGCATGTAAGCCAAACCCTGGAATACGGTAGTGGGATGGAAAGAAGGTGGAAGGGTGATTTGGAACCCCTCCTGGGGACTCTGATTTCTGGGAGGGGGATTGTGTTTCTGTATTACCTTTAACTTGTCTATTTCTGTAAATATTCCTGTATATTGTGTGTATATATCTGCTTGTCTGTTATGCTAAGCTGTAAATTTAGCTTCAGTCCTTAACTTCCAGTTGGTTGAGTCTAGTCTGGGTGCTTTTTCATAGTCGGGTGGGCCAGGTAACTCCCAAACTATCACAGATGGCAACAGGAGACTGTGTGCTGCGTCTTGGGGGGCTGCAGAGCCTTGCTTTCCCTCTAGTCTGAACTGAAGATAAGGTTGGGTTGCTGACTGTCCATGCTGTTGTGTGGCTTGGTAGGAGCAAGCTTGTTAGAGCAGTGCTGTTTGTTTTTGGAGTAGGGCTTTAAAATGACCTTCACTTTTCGCCTCATTCTGCTGCAGCTGAAGGCAGTGATGAGTTGTTGTCAGTTTTAAAAAGCTGAGAGCTTTTTAAAACTCTGCTTTGAGAAGTTGTGTAGGTGCTGAAGACAATAGTAATCATATTTAGTATGTATTTATATAGCACAAAATCACATCTAAGAAGTAGTATTTGTGGATCTTTGAGGCCAAATGGGGTAAATATGTCTGTTTGCTGTGTCTGCTGCCTGATGTAGGGTACAGAAATAAAGGCAACGGTAGCTACAGCAAGCCCAATAGCTTGTGGTTAAGCAAAAATACAGCTTCCAGGAGGTGCTTGATTGCAGACTTCAGATAGAGTCCTGCAGCCAGCTTATTTTCCAGCCAAACTGGGCGCTGACACAGATGTCCCATGCGGTCTGGGTTGAGTCTCTTAGACAAGTGTGGTGTAGAAATTTCACAACTTTGGCATCTGGGCTGAGGAGTGACTCACCCTATACACAGCGAGGCTCTGCGTGGGGTTGCTCTCCCTGGCTGAGGCTCTGAGGCTACCTGTGTAGTGAGTGGAAGGATGAAGATCGGTCTGGTGCAGACAGGCTTTGACCTGCTCCCTGCCTGCGTTTTCCCACTTTTGAAACGGGAGCAGCCTCTCTTTCCCAGTTTGCAGAGCCGAAGTGCAGGACAGAGCTGAGGCACTCCAGTCTCTCCTGACCACCAGTTGCAGTGATTCCCCCCCAGCGCTCAAACATCCTCCTGGGTTGTTCTTCAGCCATTGCAAATTGTGGCTCAGGTGGCTTAAGAAGGAGCCACATGCCCTCTGAAAGCCTAACCCACCAGCAAGTCAACCACCAGCTGGTTTCGTATCCTTGCCCTACACAAGGCTGGTGGGTGATGGATGCCATTAGGGAGTGACTCAATGAGGTCTCACCCTGGAAGATGGCTTTTGTGACTCGCCATGCCTCAATGGGGCTGTGTCTCCAGCAGCCCTTCCCTTGCCACTGGCTGCAGCCACTCGGGGACGCTGCTTCACTCACATCACTTCCTTTTGCCTCCCAGCTGTACCACTCAGCCAGTCTCCTCCAGGCAGGGAGTGGTGTTTGAAGGGTGAGTAATGCATCCCTTGAATTTCCCTCCAGCTTGCCGGCTTACACTTCCCGGCCATGGGGTTTGTGGCAAGGGGGGACACTTGAGGCTAACTGGCTGCTAAAATATTGGCTGTGCACCTAGGCAAAACCACCATTTCGAGTCAATGCTTCCTTTATCCATTCGTGCCAGGTGTATACATCACTGTCAAGAGCAGGCGAGGAGATGCTTTACCCAGCCTGTGTTACAATTGTTGGTCTTTAGGAGTGACTGAGGACCAGAACCACCACCGTGCAGTTATAAGCTTATTAATAAACCTTGCAGTCATTATGTGAGAGCTCCTGTGTGCCTTGCAAGGGCACATGGCTCTAACGCCTCCCCTGTGTGTGCTTCCCCGCAGCCGACAATGCCAACCATCCTTCCCACCACCACCAGGCCAGCAGCACAGCCCAATGTCTTCGCAGGCCACCGCCGCCGCCACCGGCTCTCTGCTCCCTGGCACCATGTCCCCGCTGCCGGCCCCTGCTGCTGCCCAGCCGCTGACACCAACGCTGCCGGGCCAGCAGCTGACACCTGATGCCTTTGCCATCGTGGAGCGGGCACAGCAGATGGTGGAGATGCTCTCTGAGGAGAACCACATGCTGCGGCAGGAGCTGGAAGGGTATTACGAGAAGGCAGACAAACTGCAGAAGGTAAGGGGAAAGTTGGGGATGGGGTCTGGGCAGGGCAACCATCTTGATTCTTCTGCATTCTCCAAGCTGTTCTTCACAAGTCATGTCTGGAGTTACCCTATCTGGAGTACTGTGTACAGTTCTGGAGCCTCAGCATGGGAGGGACATTGAACTATTGGAGTGGGTCCAGAGGAGGCCACAAAGATGCTCAGAGGGCTGCAGCAGCTCTGCTATGAGGACAGGCTGAGAGAGTTGGGGCCCTGCAGACTGCAGAAGAGAAGGCTTCGAGGAGACCTTAGAGTAGCCTTCTGGTGTCTGAAGGGGGCCTACAGGAAGGCTGGGGAGGGACTATTGACAAGGTCTTGAAATACCAGGACAAGGGGCAATGAATTTCAACTGGCTGAGGGGAGATTGAAACTGGATGTTAGGAGGAAGTTCTTTGCAATGAGGGTGGTGAGACACTGGCACAGATTGCCCAGGGAGGTTGTGGCTGCTTCCTCCCTGGAGGTGTTGAAGGCCAGGTTGGAGGAGGCCGTGAGTGAGCTGTACTAGTGGGAGGTGTCCCTGTCTATGGCAGGGGATTGGAACTAGATGATCTTTGAGGTCCCTTCCAACCCTAACCATTCTATGGTTCTATGATTCTATGTCACTGTGATAGTGATGTATTATTATGATGGCCATGTATAAGTGTTGCCTTTCCATGGTGATCTCCCAGAAGTGTAATTCCGTGCTAAATAGCCTGTGGGCTCCAGCCTTTAGGATGAAATGGGGGAGCCCATCACTTGTCTCTCAGTTGAGGACTTTCTCTCTTCCATCCTTCAGTGCTAGCTAGCCTCTCTGGACCTCTCCCTGCAAATCTTGGTGCAGTTGGGTTCTGCGTAGTCAGTAGAACTGCAGGTGAGAAGCTTTTGAAGAGAATGACTACATCTGTCCTGAGTGGTCTTGTCTGCTACAATACACTCACATGGCACTCTCCACTCTTTGGAAGTGTAGCAACCACCAGTGAAGTTGTCAGTTATTTGGAAATGTGTTCATTGCCTCAGAGGATTTTTGTGACTGCTCTGTGGGTTTCCAAAACCCAGTGTTAACTGCCCAACTTTGAAGATACTGCTTCAAAAAGCACTACCTCCTTATCTGAAGGAACCACTTGATAGATTTTGCTCAAAACCACTCTTAGCAGAATGATCCTGCACCCTCTCTTCTGTGTACAAGCTGACATTTTCATTGGAGAAGGGTGATCTCTTGTGTACTCCCTGGGGTGACAAGATGAAAAGTCAAATCAAATAAAGTAGGAGCTCCTTAAAAAGGAGCTCACTGAAGGTGTGATGGCTTAAGAGTTACCTGCCCCCTCCTTGTAACTGCAGATTCAGGAGACACACATGACCTGCAGTCTGGCAGCATGTTTGTTATACCCTGCCATGGAAAATAAATGCCTGTTGTGGATTTTCCAAGCACTTCAGTGAGCTGCATGGGAAGGGAGAAGGATTTCCAGGTACCTCTCTGACTGGTGCATTAACAACCCCTGGATCACTCAACAGCCCTGTGATGGTTTGGGAGTTACCCACCTCCCCACTCTATGAAAATCACCCAGACTAGACTCAGCCAGCTGGAAGTTAAGGACTGAAGCTCTATTTACAGCTTAGCACAATAGACAAGCAGATACATACACAATAGACAGGAATAGTTACAGAAATATACAAGTTAAAGGTAATACAGAAACACAATCCCCCTCCCAGAAATCAGAGTCCCCAGGAGGGGCTCCCAACCACCCTTCCACCTTCTTTCCACCCCTGTACTTTTTCCCAGGGTCTACCTTACATGCAAGGTGAGTTTGGAGGATTGACAAGGGGGGTTTGAAGCAGAGTGATTAGTTGGGTTACACAGCAGAAAGGCCAGAAGACACAGCAGCTCCCAGAGAGAGACTGTCTTTCTTGTCTATATTTGTGTTCTTGTTTTCATACATCTCAGCAAGCCTATGAGTGAAGCAGACACCACCATTGTTGGTTTTTTTTCACAGCCTATAGTCTAATTTTTTTCATAAAAATATTCCAATTAGCCTCTAACCAGCACAGAAGGCAAAGCACAGATGGTCCTCCAATCTGCTGTCTTTGGGTCCCAAGGGCCCAAACCAAATGAGTTCCTATACAGCGAATTCATTTATGTCTTTCCACCACTTTATATATATTAGGCTTATGTTGCAGGTCCTATTAATTGAATATAGGAGTCTAAATAGGATTTTCTTTCCTGTGCTGTATGGGATCAGGGTGTTCTAGGAGACACCGTTCACAGGAGAAGAGGCAGCTCTGAGAGACCATGTCCCAGGCTCAACTTTGGCAAATATCTCTGACAGTTTGTTCAAACAGGTTTGAAAAAAGACCAGTTGTTTTGTAGCTGCTGTTGCCTTTGCAGCCTCCCCTTCTGCTACCAAGTGAACTCACAGAATTTCTTAACTTAGTCAAGATTTTTTTTGCAACAGTGTTAATTATATGTGGCATCTTTGCAGAGATTTTGAGGCTGACTTCCCCGTGGCCTTCATGGGCAAAAAGAAATATTCTGGCTATTAATTTTACAAAAGCTGCGTTGTTTGGTAAAAGGTATTTGAGTGCAATGCTCTAAAAATATTCCAATTTCCTTTTACACTCTTGGAAATGGCTCTCTTCTTTATCTTGGATGCCCTGCGAGTCGATTGCATCAGATGCTAACAGAAAGGTATTCAGGCATGGACTGAAGTCTTACTTCAGTCAACAGAGCGTGGACTTGAGTCCCATTGACTTTGGGGGAATGTAAGCAGAGCATTAAAGTGAAACACATGCTCAAGTGCATTCTTGCTTCAGGAAAATGTCCTAAACCAAAACCTTAATGCACAGTATCCCTCCCATGCTGTTTTTTTCCTGTGTGAACGCAAGGATAGGTAGAGTAGGTCCTACTCTGTTCCCACAATCGCGATGACCTCAAAGGTCTTTTCCAACCTAATTAATTCTGTGAGTCTGTGATCTCAGCTGAATGTCACCTCTGAAAACATGACAGTTAGTTAAATTGCATACACTGGCTGTAAAACATTCTTCCCTCTTGTTGGAAGTACAAGGGTCCTGAGAAGTACTTATTGTTTGTGCATAACAATTCTATTCCCATCACTTTTATTCATTTCAGAATAGAGAAAATCAGAGGAAATGAGCTTGGTGGGAAGGGCTTCCTGGGTGTTAGTATGAACAGATCAACCCCGAGGGTTGTCAAATTTTCATTCATGTCTGAACAAACTTTCCAGAGAAGTACAAGGTGGTGATTAATCCCTGTGCTGTTTGATGAGTTGTCAGGTTTTGTCGTCTAAAAAGAGTTGGAGGTAAGAAGGGTGGTGCACATTTAATTTTCAGCTGTTTTAGCAAAAGCAGAGCATTGCTTTATCTTTCTTTTTGCTGTTTGGTTTGGTGTTTTCATTTGTGTTTTGATTTTGTTTTGGTTTTTTGCTTGTTTTTACTTTGGTTTTGGTTTTATTTTTGTTTAGGTTTTATTTGCTTTTTTGTTTTGGTGTTGGGGTTTTTGTTTTGGTTTGTGTTTTGATTTTGGTTTGGTTTTTTTGTTTGCTTGTTTTTTGTTTTGCTTTTGCTTTTGTTTTTGTTTATGTTTTTGTTTTGTTTTTTGTGTTTTGGTTTTGGGGATTTTTGTTTCGTTTGTATTTTGGTTTTGGTTTTGGGGGTTTTTGTTTTGTTTTTATTTTGGTTTTTTTTTTGTTTTGTTTTTTTTTGTTTTTTTTTGTTTTGTTTTGGTTTTTTTTTTTTTTTTGTTTTTGTTTTTGTTTTGTTTTGGTTTGGTTTTTGTGTTTGTTTTTCGTGTTTTGGTTTTGTGTTTTGATTTGTTTCATTTGTTTTGGTTTTTTGTTTGGCTTGGTTTGGTTTGGTTTGGTTGAGTGGTGTTACCTTGCTGAAGGTGTAATTGCCAGGCTGGGCTGGCTGTTCCCCATCCAGTTGTGTGTGAGCTGCTTGAGTGGCTTGGCTTTAAGAGCTACCAGGCAAGAAGGGGTTGAGCTGTTTTTTCCCCTCCATTGAAAAAGAGGAAGGAAATCCCAGAGCTGCTGAGAAACGCCAACACAATTTATGGCTGTTCTTCTGCTCTCTGTTAATTTTGTTCAGTGCTGGTGGAGCTCCTTGCTTTTTCTGCAGCAAGTCTTTGCCTCCAGGGCAGCAGAAGACTTGCATGTTCACAGGGGATAATAAGCAGAGCAGAACCCTTGTGTTAACCAGCAGCGTTGAGCAGGGCTGTTGGGCTGTGCTGGCAAATCTGCTTCACTGTAGTAGGAGCAGACATCTGAAGATAGCAGCTACACCCAGGAGAAGGAAAGTACAGGAACTGGCTGGTGTTGAGTGTCCAACTGAGCACACTCTCTGGTTGGAATCAGGTAGTTAAGGATTCAGGAAAGCACTTTAAAAATTATTTTTCCTAAGCCAGACATTCCTCTCAAGATGAGAGAAGCTCAAATCTGCTTAAATGGTCAAAGAGAGCAGTATGAAGTAGGTTGAATGCAGCTGCTGACTACTTATAAGAGAAAACTTCTGCTAGCAGAGGTCACAGACATCCAAAGAAAAAGCATTAACAGAACTAAGGAGCTGAAAGCGTGCTATTATTGCAGTAACTAATTGAGGTGCCATTTCAATTCTGGAAAATTCACATGAAGCACATTTTTTTTTGTTGTAGATCATAGGCATGGAATAGAATAGACTATGGCAGTTGGATGAGACCTACAATGATCATGTGTTCCAGCTACCTGAGCACTTCAGGGCTGTCCGAAAGTTAAATCAGGGTATTAAAGATACAAATGTCTTGGGGCATTAAGCACTCTTTAGGAAACCTATTATAATATTTGACCGCCTTCTCAGCTTCCTAATGTCCAATCTAAACATCCCCTGGTGCTGCTTTGAGCTATCCTCATGCATCCTATCACTGGATACCAAAGGAGAATAGATCAGCACCTCCCTCTCTTCTTCTGTCCTTGGGAAGCTCTGGAGAGCAATGAGTGGTCCCCTTGGCCTTCTTTTCTCCAAACTGGGTAAAACCAATGTTTCCAGCTGCTCCTCATAGGACATTCTTTCCAGACTTTTCCCCAGCTTTGTTAGCTTCCTCTGGACACATTCAAGGACCTTCACATCTTTTATAAATTGTGGGACCTGGATGCAATACCTAAGTTTGTAGATGACTGAAGAATAGGTGTCAATGTGTGGGATGCAGCTGGTCAAACAGACAATTACTTCTTCCAGGAGCTGTGGAGAATTGTTATCTGAGAACTAATCTATATAATGATCCCTTTTAATGTCATACATGTAGGGAAGCAGGTTTCTATATGTGTGAAATACTTGCAAGCTGTTAAATCACCACTAGTGTAACACAGGTGATGTGATATCCAGACAGGTCCTAATCCAAAACTGGTGGTGTCATGGGAGGCATTCAGTGGGCTTTGCACATTGCCATCTGTTTCTGCTTTTGTGTCCAAGTGAGATGAGAGCAGTATTTGGGGAAGGTAACAGCTTCCCCATCATGCTTTTGTGTCCAAGTGAGATGAGAGCAGTATTTGGGGAAGGTAACAGCTTCCCCATCATGCTTTTGTGTCCAAGTGAGATGAGAGCAGTATTTGGGGAAGGTAACAGCTTCCCCATCATGCTTTTGTGTCCAAGTGAGATGAGAGCAGTATTTGGGGAAGGTAACAGCTTCCCCATCATGCTTTTGTGTCCAAGTGAGATGAGAGCAGTATTTGGGGAAGGTAACAGCTTCCCCATCATGCTTTTGTGTCCAAGTGAGATGAGAGCAGTATTTGGGGAAGGTAACAGCTTCCCCATCATGCTTTTGTGTCCAAGTGAGATGAGAGCAGTATTTGGGGAAGGTAACAGCTTCCCCATCATGCTTTTGTGTCCAAGTGAGATGAGAGCAGTATTTGGGGAAGGTAACAGCTTCCCCATCATGCTTTTGTGTCCAAGTGAGATGAGAGCAGTATTTGGGGGAGGTAACAGCTTCCCCATCATGGCACTTCTCAGCGTTCCTCAGTGTGCGTGTGATGGTTTGGGAATTACCCATCCTCCCCACTCTATGAAAATCACCCAGACCAGATTCAGCCAGCTGGAAGTTAAGGAATGAAGCTTTA
>VWZE01008315.1:0-12407 GCA_013396675.1 Eubucco bourcierii
CAGGGAGCCCAAAGGACAAACCTCTGCATTCACTGACGCAACTGCAAGTGGGTCAACCAGCTCTGGTCAATTTGCCTTCAACAGGAATAGTGCCTATGACCCTCACTAAGCCGAGAAGAGGGTTATATGCTTGGGAGGCCACAGACATAAAGGGGAAAACACACCGTATAAGTGCATGGTGGATCACCCCAGATTTCTGATTGTTCAAACCCTGTTTTCACATCCTGTGGTGAGTTTATTTCCCTACAGGAATCCCAAAAGGTAGTACTCCTCTATCCACAGATGGAGATCAGACCTACTACAATAAAACCATCTTACAGTCAGGGGGTGGACTCAGGAGTCCATGTGATCTACCTCATCTTTTGTTTAGAACATGATTATATATGATGTTTATATACAGTTTGTATTGTACATAGTTCATGATGGTTACATGTATAGTTGATGTATTTGTATAGGTTAAGATAACCTACACAGGATACTTTTTTTTTTTTTCTGAAGGAGTAAATTTTTGCTTATATAGTATTTGCCCAATAGCAAGGGAGTTGATTTGTGGTGGAAGGCCTAAATTACACCTGAACCACATATTCTAAATATCCACCTGAATACCCATCTTGCCCCCCCACCTCCGTTCTCCCCTTTTTCCCAGGCGGAAGAAGCAGGAAAGCAGACAAAAGCCTTGGCGTCTCTCAGTCTATCATAGAGACTCCATATTTGCAGTTACCATACACTCTGCTTTGTTTCTGGTAAACAAAGGTCACGGTGCTGGGCTTGTGCATCTCCCTTTTTTCGTGAAGTAACTTGGGATTGGTTCCAGGGATGTTTTCTGTCTGTTGCTATTGGTCAAAAACACTCGGTCAAAACTCTTAAAAACCCCAACCAACTCATTTGTTTGCTGCTACTGCTATTGTTTTGTCTGCTACCTCTCTGCATTGCTTTGCATCACATAGCAGGGGACTTGTCTTTTCCCCACAAACGGCAGATCTGACCCTGCCTGTCTGCTGCACCGACCTAAGGGACTGCAGGGCTTGCCCCGCGCTGGGGTACAGCTGCCCGCCTGAGCTCAGCCCAGCCCCAGTCCGTTTGATGCTGGNAACGTGAGGAGCTACGTGAGCAGCGAAACCACTTCGCATCACCGCCACGGGGAAGGCCACCAGGCAGCAGGGACTGTATTGTTCTGCATTTAAGTTTCTGCCCATACTTTCGGGTTATAAATACTGAGGCTCCAACCAGTGAGTAAATTAACTCTTTCTGAAGTTTGTGAAAGTTTGTTTAGTCTCAAGGCAGCAGTTTGTGCTGCAGGACTCTCCAGCTGTCTTCATTTTCTAAACATCTCTTAAAATCATTTAAATTAACTTGATTAAATAGCTATATATTCTGCAAAGAGAGTTTTATCCACTGCATATTAGAATCTGTGTGTGAATTGTAAATAAGTTGGGGGAATTTTCTTTATTTAATAAAAATACTTTATATTTTTATGTCAGCCTCGTTACAATGCATTTATAACCCAGATTCAAACCCCTCCTTAACATCTCCTCAGCTTTTTCAGACACAGTTTTGAATGCATAGAAGGGGTGTTAAACAAGCCTGGGTACTCCCCAGTTATCTCGCTCAATAAGTAAACAGTGTGCACAATAATTATTTGATGGTTAATAATTTCAGGTCAAAAAAAAAATTATTCACAAGCATTTATTATCCCTTTTCTGCTCATATACCAACATTTATATACCACTGGCCTCTGACTATACAGAGCTGCAGTTCTGATTTAGTAGTTATGCTCTTTTGATGTGAAATAGTTTTGCATGTTGATCATTATACACAAGCAATTTTTAGCTGCTTTAGTAGCACTGATGAGTGTGAAGAAAGATATTAGTAAACAGGAGGGGAAATTCAGAAAATTCAATGGTGTGATCTCATATGCCACATAAGCACTCACAAACCCAGCAGCTACAAACTCCCACCTGTTTTGCACAGCAGCTTTTCAGAGAGCATCCTTTCTCCATGACCCTCAAGTGAGCAGATCAACAAAACCTCACACTCCTAACGGCAAATAGTCTTCCTACTGCAGCCTGACCAGTTCTTACCACTGCAATATGTTTGCTTTCATACCGTCAGAATTTTAGTTTATTCTGCTTAGATATATGTGCTTCGAAGTAGAAAGTGTCAGAAAACTTTGTTGCACCTGTAGCAGTTGTTGGCTTTGCTTTCATTATGATCAATAGCTCCATGTCCAAGTGGAGGAGACCACAAGTGAGTCATGTCCTTCCAAGGCACCAATGCCATTTAATAACTTCATCAACGACATGGACAGTGGGACTGAGCCCACCCTCAGCAACTCTGCAGATGACATCAAACAGAATGGCACAGCTGATGTGCTAAAGGGAGGAGATGCCATCCAGAGAGACCTTCTGTGCTGGTTTGAGGCTAGTTAGAATATTTTAATAGAGAAAATTATACTATAGGCTGTGAAAGGAAAACATCATGATGTCTACTTCACTCATACGCTTGCTGGAGAATTGTTTGGGAATACTAACCAAAACAATAGATAAGTCAGTGGCTCTCTGTCGCTTGCTGGAACAGGAGCTGCTGGTGGGATCTAGCAGCTTCTGGGCTCTGGCTCCTCTGCTGATTAATCCTCACTAACCACTTTTCTTCTAACCCTCCTGGCTGATCCTCCTAATTTACCTTGCACGTAAGGCAAACCTTGGGGTAAGGTACAGGGGTGGGGAGAAGGTGGAAGGGTGGTTGGGAGCCCCTCCTGGGGTCTCTGATTTCTGGGAGGGGAGTTGTGTTGTTGTATTACCTTTTACTTGTATATTTCTGTAAATATTGTGTATATAGTGTAAATATCTGCTGTACATTGTGCAAAGCTGTAAATATAGCTTCATCATTTAACTTCCAGCCGACTGAGTGCTAGTCTGGGTCATTTTACAAAGTGTGGGGGGGGGTGGGTAACTCCCAAACCTTCACACCTTCACAGGCAATACACCAGAATGCATAGCCCAGAGAAGCTGTGGATTCCCCTCTCTGCAAGTGCTTGAGGCCAGGCTGGACAGGGCTTTGAGAACTCTAATCTGAAAAAGATATCCCTGCCCATGGCACAAGGGTTGAACTAGTTGATCTGATCTTTAAAGGTTCTTTTCAACTCAAACCTTTCTGTGATTCTGGGAATCTACCCATTCCCAGAGCTGCAAAGCAGCATGGAAAGACATGTAAAACCTGTCAGATGCACAAAGGCTGCTGAAGTAACTCCACAAAGCAAGGAACCTTGCCTGTTAGTGCCAAATTCTGAATTCCCGGTCACCCATAAAGGTGGCCTAAAACCAATTTTGAGACATGTACCACTGGAAAAAACCCTCAATGAGCAACATAACAATAAGGCAGCAACATAATTCTGATTCTCAGCACTAGGAAGGAAAACACTTTCTTTGAGAGCAACTGCTCAAAATGGCTGCTGCACCAGGCCCTCCTACACCTTAACACAACATTTGACTGTGTTGCCAAAACTCAGTGCATTTACATCTGAATTTAGAACTATAAAAAAAAAAAAAAATTCTACTGCTCTCCATATGCTCTTATTTTCATCTACTCTTTGAGCTTTATGCTTCGTACATATGGAAGTTTTCAACACAGCACAAACCAGTAAGTCAAAAGCCAGTCTGAGTTAGAGCTCCTTTTAATTCACAAAATGAGCATCCTTGCTCAGCAGTGAATCTCTTTGCAGAACTCCTTGCATTTTCATGAATGTATTTTCCAGAAATGAAATGTGTTGACTATTTTTCTAAAAACACCCTAATTAAATAACCAAAACATTCTAGTACTTATAAACACGTGAGCAGGGCATGTTCCCAGGAACATCATGTGAATTCAGCAGCACTAGCCAGATAAGTCATCTTCTGCTGAAACCTTGCAGCAGCCTTCTGAATGTGGTGCAGCACACCTACTTGTTACCCTGTCTGAAATAAGCACAGATGGCACAACCAAGATATGGAGAATATGAAGCAAGAGCTCATGTACAATGCCTAGAAGTCACATCTGGATGGGGAGTATATCACAGTATCACCAAGGTTGGAAGAGACCTCAAAGCTCATCAAGTCCAACCTATTACCACAGACCTCAAGACCAGACCATGGCACCAAGTGCCACGTCCAAACTCGCCTTGAACACCTCCAGGGACGCTGACTCCACCACCTCCCTGGGCAGCCCATTCCAGCAGTCAATGACTCTCTCAGGCAATAACTTTCTCCTCATCTCCAACCTAAACTTCCCCTGGCACAGTTTGAGACTGTGTCCTCTTGTTCTGCTGCTGCTTGCCTGAGAGAAGAAAGCAACCACCCCCTGGCTACAAGCACCCTTCAGGTAGCTGTAGACAGCAAGAAGGTCTCCCCTGAGCCTCCTCTTCTCCAGGCTAACCAATCCCAGCTCCCTCAGCCTCTCTCCATAGGGCTGTGCTCCAGGCCTCTCCCCAGCCTCGGTGCCCTTCTCTGGACACACTCAAGCACCTCAATGTCCTTCTTCAATNACAGAAATATACAAGTAAAAGGTAATACAGCAACACAACTCCCCTCCCAGAAATCAGAGACCCCAGGAGGGGTTCCCAACCACCCTTCCACCTTCTCCCCACTCCTGTACCTTACCCCAAGGTTTGCCTTACATGCAAGGTAAATTAGGAGGATCGGCCAAGGGGGTTAGAAGAAAAGTGGTTAGTGAGGATTAATCAGCAGAGGAGCCAGAGCCTAGAAGCTGCTAGATCTCACCAGCAGCTGCTGCTCAAGCAAGCGACAGAGAGAGACTCACTTATCTGTTGTTTTGGTTAGTGTTCCCAAACGATTCTCCAGCAAGCGTATGAGTGAAGTAGACATCATGATGTTTTCCTTTCACAGCCTAGAGTGTCGTTTTCTCTATTAAAATATTCTAATTAGCCTCAAACCAGCACAAGAGTCCAAGGGGAGAATGAGCTCCCTGCTCCTGCTGGCCACACTATTGCTGATGCAGGCCAGGATGCCATTGGCCTTCTTGGCCACCTGGGCACACTGCTGGCTCATGTTCAGGCAGGTCAGCACTCCCAGATCCCTTTCTGTTTGGCTGCTCTCCAGCCACTCCCACCCCAGCCTGTAGCTCTGCATGGGGTTGTTGTGGCCAAAGTGCAGCACCTGGCACTTGCATTTGTTGAGTTCCATCCCCTTGGACTCTGCCCATCTGTGCAGGCGGTCGAGGTCCCACTGTAGAGCTGCTGTTACCCATCCCCTGCTGCATCCATGCCAGCTTCACCAATGGAAGTGCTAACTGCAGCAAAGTCTGATGGGGCTTGGAGTTCAGATTGCAGCATAGGAGGCTTCCTTTTCTGCTTGCTGCTTCTGGGTTATGGTTCTTGGGTGCTGGCTCTTTTCTGCAAGCAAGGTGGTGAGACAGGTGGGTGTAAGGTAGCCCCACTGGTTTGAGTTTATGCTGTTTTTTCCTTGTACTTCACTGCTTCTTCTGCAAATAGGCTAAGCTAAGGTAATCACACATTGTATTATTAGATCATTAGCTAAGGTAACTATCCATTGTGATTATGATGTCTCACATTATATTAAACTCTCATCTCTTTATATCACCCCTGACCTGTGTCTGTTACTTTCCCCCTCACTTTCCTGTTGAGGGAGCAGGCAGTTTAGCCTTTGCACTAAACCATTACAGGCTCCCAAGAAAGAATCCAGGGCTGTGGGAGTGGGAGCACAGGTACTGTTCTCTTCTATCCTCCCAGTCACAGGGACCAACCCAGAAAAACTGAGAAGGACCCACAAATCAATTCTTGGCTTAGAGCCTGGTGCCACCAGCAGGACTTTGGGTTTGTTGAACATGAATCAACTTACCTGATCCCAGGTCTGCTGGCAGCAGATGGAGTGCATCTGTCTCAAAGAGGGAGAAGGCTTTTATCCAAGAGTTGGCTCGTTAATCAGCTTTAAAGTAGATTGGAAGGGGGAAAAGGGAAAAATCAGGCTGGCTGGAAACAAGGCTGCGACGTTTGTGGGGTGGGCTGCCAGCTCCGCTGTCCCAGGGGAAGCAAGGGACAATGAGCCAAGCACTGGGGAAGACACAAGGGTTGTCAGTGAGCTAAGACTCACAGTAGAACCTGGGGATGATCAAGCAGATAAGAAGGGGAATAATGGTATCATTAGGTCTTCCTGAGAAAAGCTGAGGGAGGGCACACCAGGGTAATGTTACCCTGAGTCATCTTCTCATCACTTGTAATTCAAATTAGGATCTTAGCTCTTCTCAGCCAACCAAAAAGCTTAACCAAATACAGGAGGTCTATCTTGCTAAGCACACTTCTTGGCCTTTGTCTTCCAATTTGCATTGCTCCAATACCTCAAGGCTGAAGAATAACGCTTTACTTCCTCTGTTTCTTCTCCTTACTGACTCTTGCCATTCTCTCCCAAAGCTATGCAGACCACAGTCCCTGAGGGACACCAAAAGCATCCCTCCATACACGCTTTTAAAGCCTTTCTTTGTGTTGCTTCTTAGTTAATGTCCAATTATCAAATCAATTTTTAAACCACTTTGTAACTGTTTTACATATATTTACATTTCTGATGTGTGTTTTTGAAAGTTCCTGTGTCATATCTATGTCTTTCTCTCTTCAGCCTTGCTGAGAGTCCTTTAACTTCCACCACAGGCTGAAAATTAGGCTATCCCTGTATTACTTTTCCTATCATAACATCAATAAAATTAACACTTCTGCTTTAGTTGCAAATTCCTGGCAAGCAGGGCAGAGATTGCACTTTGTGTTACCTCTTAACCTCATTACTGCTCTAATAATTATGTCCAGGTTATGTTTTTCGGCTGTGGACCAAAGACCACTCTGTAAAACATGATGTCTTTGGGTTTTTTTGAAGTGTCTTCTTTTGATCCCATCATAAACAATTCAGAAAAGACAGCTAGCTGAAAACAAGCTGTAGGTCCAGAAGAGTCAACTAAGAGCAACCCTGATCATCACACGTTATCCTCCCTTTGTTACATACACTCCGTGGACAAAACCCAGGCAACTCTTCACCCTGCTACAACACAAAATAAATGCATTCTCTCAGACCCATATGGTCAGGTATCAATTTCCCTCTTATATTTATGTCTGTGTTAAAGCAACAGGGCAGGACTTCACTTTCTCATGTCAAGGCTCTAGCTGACTGCCTCACCCTTGACTTCAAACTCTTCACAGGGAAAACACACACGTGCAACAGTTTTACAACACCTGGAAACACAATCATGAGAAATATTTCGACGACTTCTTCAAAGTAAGCTTCTGTTCTCTTACTGTATGTGTTGTGCCAGTATGTGCCAAAAGGCACTTGGAGGACCCTGGGACAAGAGGAAAGGCAGAGGACCATCTTAATGTGCTTTGAAAGACACACCAGACTCCTAGGACAAAGCTCAGCTGAGGCACACAGTCACTACCAAAATGCATAAGAGGTCCACTCAGGTCTGCAGAAAGGCACATGGTGAGTCCTGGGTCACCCGCAAAGGCACAGCATACAGAAAGAGCCATGCTGACCAGCCTGAGACCCAAGGTCAGACTCGCAACCCCCAGAGCAGAGTTTAAGGCCCAGCCTGGAGCTCTGCCAGAGGGAGGTTGTGGCAGGGCACACCCAAGTCCCTGCCCCACCGGAGGCTTGAATGGGGTGCAAAACTGTTCTGCTCCCTGCCCCTCTGGCTCCCAGGGTTTGGAATGTGAAAGGAGTAGGTGTCAAGTACCTTACCCCACCCCCGCAGGCTTGAATGGGGGACAGCAAATCGCCCCAGCATAGAGATATGGCAATGTGACACATTATCTAGTCAAGACTTTGAGAGGGACTCCTAGCCACGGACTGCCAGCATCAGACCTTCACTTAGACCTGGAGTTGGTCCTTGAGGGGCATTGAAAAACGGTGATGAGAAAGTACTGCTCTTGACCATCAGCTCCTGCCTGCCTGCTGCAGGGACCTGCCTTTGCTGTAACCGTGGGTACGCTGCGAGCAGCCTGAACTTTACCCTGTGCTGCCCCACACTCTGCATTTCAAGCCACTGCCAACACGGAGCCAAGGGACCAGTTCTGAATTCCTACTCCACCACCGCGAGTAGCGCAGACATTCCCTAGGGCTCCAGGCTGCCTTTATTTGTAAGTGCAGCAAAGCTGTTTTTTTATAGCAAACCTTTTCCAACTTTCTGATTTCTCTGAATTACTAAATTCCCTGTAAGCATCCTTGTGAATGACCTTCCCGACTGAATTTCTGAACCCCATCTAATTAATTTTATATAGAGTTGTGGGCAGGGCTTTCTCGAAATTAAATAACTGCAGATTCTATAATTCCTGCCTCATGAATTCCCACAACCAAGTCAGAGGCCTGTGGAAGTGAGGGCAGCCCTGAGGTTCTTCTGGGGCCAGGAAGCAGTCACCCATGCATGATTGCTCAGGCAGTGACCCTGCCTTGGCACAGCTCCTTCTCACTAAGCACTGAGGAGCACAGCCCAAGTCTCTGGGCCTCATATCCAGCCTTCCAGTGGGGAGACAGAGCAGTGGGCTGACATCTAGATGCAACAGCACTCTGACAACACAGGGCACTTGTTGATGCCATCATCCTCTCATCAGGTAGGCACACTGATAGTAACCAGCTGAGTTTGGTTTGAGGTGGCAGCAAGAGGCTGTGCACAGACTGCTGTTCCAGCAGATGTCTTGTGATGTGCAGTCTCAGCACAGTGTCACACAGGCTGTGCAGGTCGAACGCATGGAGGCTTTAGAGCCTGATCCTGGTTGCTGAAGTTCCACACAGCTCAGGATGCAATAAAATAGTAGGAGCACAGATAGAGCAGATGCAATAGTGAAGCACACATATAAAATAGCAGACACACCTTGTAATGGCAAAGCGCACACTGTGCTCCCTGCTTATCTCCCTTTATATCGGTACAGCCTGAGACTAATGTGCCTTTGGACACAGGAGAGCCAATCAGGATGGCAGTTAGCCAAGCCTGACCATATCAGGTGAAGTCATAGGCTTGCTTTACCCTTTTTAGGGCAGCACACAGCCTTGCACAAGGCAACCCTGTGTACCTTTTTACCACAGGATCTGGGCAGGTAACAGTCCCCAGACTCAGTGGCTCTAGATTCTTTGTTCTCTTTTCCGCAGTTGCTCTCCCCAAAACAGAAGTAGGGAGAGCAGAAAAAACATGTCTGGGCAAGGCAGGACATGTACAAGCCTATCTTGGCCTATTTAGGCCTGCCACAACAGAGCCTTTGATGAGGACAGCACCAGGTGGGTAGGTAATGGCAAAGCAGTGGATGTGGTTTACCTTGATGTTGGTAAAGCATCTGACAGCATCTCCCACAGCATCCCCATAGCTAAACTGTGGTCTGGATGGTCAGGGAGTGAGGTGGGTAGAACTGGCTGAAGGTTGAAGGGAAGAAGCCAGAGAGTTGTGGTCAACAGAATGGAGTCTGGTTGGGAGGCCTGCATCTAGTAAAGTCCCTTAGGGGTCAGTACTGGGACTTGAAGAGGTACCTGAGGCACCTGCAGCATTACCACAAAGCTGGAGGGCATTCTCCAGAGACAAGAGAAGAAGAAAACGGAGGAAGATGTGTAACAGTAGGAGACATTTCTCCACTTGACCATCCACAGCTCCAGTAAGGTTTAGGGGGTGGTGGAGTGGGGCAAGATGTTACAGAGGATGCAGTGAGAAGTGCAGGATGTCCAACAACAAATGTTTTATATGAAACCAGATCCAAGCTAAATGTAACACCAAGTGAATTTTCAAAGACACAGTGGCATGTTGCTTCACACAGTGAAGTTACCAAGTGCCTCCTAATCAAAGAGAAAACACATTCACGTTAATTGTTCAGTTCTCCAAAGACAAACCAGTAAACAGAGGACTGCAGCATCAGCAGTAAAAGCACTGGCACAGAAACACAGGCACTCTTGCATTGCCTGTGAACAACTTTATTCCTATAATTGGTCCCACAGGATTAAGTGAGGCTGCTTTCAGATTCTGAGTTAAACACGTTCAAATGCCTGCACAGACCAACCTAAAATGTGACTGCTGAAAGGCCTCCTTTGCTGCTGTTGCACATCCCTCTTCATTCACAGAGGGCATGCTCTCATCCTCAGCCAAGGTCGCATGGACTGTAGTCATATCCTCTGACCAACTTTTAGCCAATTTAAGCATTGCTATAAATCAAAGCAGGGATTTGGGAACCTGTCACTGTAGTAACTGTGACTTTCCACTCAGAACACGGGGGTACAGGAAGTCAGTGTCTGAAAGAGCACAAAGTGGCAGGAAGCAAAACCAGCAGAAGTAGTGTTAGAGGTTGAGGGTTCCAGTCAAGAATGAACTGGTCAGAATCCGGTGTGAAATTCCTTTGTAGGGTGAAGCCAAACTACCAAAGTACTCCTGAAGTACCTAAGAGATATGGTTTGTTTGCACTGGACATGTGACTAGAAGTAATTGATTAAAATGTTATAGATAGTGTATTACAGCCCAACACAAAACTTTCATCCCAGAAAAGAATCACAGAATTAGCCAGGTTGGAAGAGACCCTCGAGATCAAGTCCAACCTATCATCTAACTACTCCTAATTAACTAAACCCTGGCACTAAGTGTCTAATCCAGTCTGCTTTTCCTCATTTATGCTTCTGCATGTACTTCTGAATTACCAATATTGAGACCTTGGGCACTGAGCAAACTAACTCTCTCTTCTAAAGTTTGTGAAAGTTTACATTTAACCTTTAAGTGGCATTTTGTGCTTCAAGTCTCTCTCTGGTTGTTTACATTTTCTAAAACCTTTCAAAAAAACATTTAAAAATCAGTCTGGTTGTATATACACATTCTGCAAAAACAGTTTTACCAACCACATAACAGAATCTGTGTGTGTTAACTGTAAGTAAGCTGGGGGAAGTTTTCTTTATATGTTTATGTGACTGTTTGGGAGTTCTCTGCCCCCCCACACTTTGTAGAATGACCCAGACTAGAACTCAGTCAGCTGGAAGTTAAGGACTGAAGCTCTATTTACAGCTCAGCACAATGTACAAGCAGAGATAGACACAATATACAGGAATAATTATACAAGAAATATAGAAATATACAAGTTAAAGATAATACAGAAACACAACACCACTCTCAGAAATCAGAGACCTCAGGAGGGGCTCCCAACCACCCTTCCACCTTCTCCCCACCCCTATACCTTACCCTAAGGTTTGCCTTACAGGCAAGGTAAATTAGGAGGATGGGCCAGGGGGGTTAGAAGAAAAGTGGTTAGTGAAGATTAATCAACAGAGAGGATCCAGAAGCTAGACTGTCCGAGACGCTGCCCCCCCAGAGACAAACTGACTGAGACTGCCTTATCTATGTTCTGAATTCTTTTACCCAAACATCTCAGCAAGCCTATGAGTGAACTAGACATCACCATGTTTTCCTTTCACAGTCTATAGTGCAATTTTCTCTATTAAAATATTCCAATTAGCCTCAAACCAGCACAGTTTCATACACTATTTAATTTTTTTTTAATCGGTCACACTACAATTCAAACCCCTCTTTAACACCATGCCGCAAGGTAACATCTGACACCAACCAAATGACATTAACTTGACAGTATTCAGCAACAAGGGTCCTATGAAACATCATCAGTAAACACAGTCCACAATTCACTGCCAGAGCTACAACAGGACATGCAAAAAACCAGTGCACAACTCATATCCCTTCACACAAGAAAGAGTAAAGTATACTTAACTATACCTTGCCCGCCCCTTTAAGGTTAACTCATTATTATATTGCGTCCACTTGAAAAAAAGAGTAGTTTTGTTTTGTGCCCACACTTTACAAGTTCAGTACACCAAACTCCATCCAACAGACTTTAATTGCCCAGTAATTTTGATCTTTTACATAGATGATGTTAAAAAACAACATCTTCTGACCCAAAACTAGTACTTCCTGGTGTAACAGTGACTATAACTTACTAACATATTCAGGACTGAGTCAAAGCCACCAGGAATTACAAACATGGATTTCTTTAATCAAATCCTTTGAGTGCAGTTTGGTCTGGTTAAGTATGCAGCGCAGTTTTTCCACAGATGGAATCACAGAATGATAAGGTTGGAAGAGACCTCAAGGATCATCTACTTCCAACCTCCTGCCATAGGCAGGGACATCTCCCACTAGCACAGGTCACTCAAGGTCTCCTCCAATCTGGTCTTGAACACCTCCAGGGAGGGAGCAGCCACAACTTCCCTGGGCAACCTATGCCAGCATCTCACCACCCTCACTGCAAACAACTTCCTCCTAGCATCTAGTTTCAACCCTCTGCCAGTTCAAACCCATTCCTCCTTCTCCTGTCATTCCAAGACCTTGTCAGTAATCCTTCCCCAACCCTCCTGTAGCTCCTTTAAGATCCTGGGAGGCCACTCCAA
>VWZE01008317.1:0-10280 GCA_013396675.1 Eubucco bourcierii
TCAGTAAAGTATTTGACACTGTCTCCCACAGCATCCTCATAACAAAACTGAGGAGGTGTGGTCTGGGTGGAGTATTGAGGTGGATTGGGAACTGGTTAAATGAAAGATGTCAGAGAGTTGTAGTCAATGGGACAGAGCCTAGCCGGAGGCCTGTAATTAGTGGAGTCCCTCAGGGCTCAGTACCAGGACCAATATTATTCAATGTAGTCATTAATGACCTGGATGAGGGCATGGAGTGCACTGTCAGCAAGTTTACTGATGACATCAAGCTGGATGGAGTGGCTGCCACACCAGAGAGTTGTGCTGCCATTCGGAGAGCCTTGGGCAGGGAGAAATTTAATCAAGTTCAACAGGGGTCAGTGTAGAGTTGTACACCTAGGAAAGAACAACCCTATGGATCAGTATGGGTTGGGAACTGAGCTGCTGGAGAGCAGTGAAGGGGAAAAAGACTTGGGAGTCCTGGTGGATGGAAGGATGGTCATGAGCCAGCAGTGTGTTCTTGTGGCCAGGAAGGCCAATCCCATTCTGGGGTGTATTAGAAGGGATGTAGTTAGTAGGTCAAGGGAGATTCTCCTTACCCTTGACTCTGCCCTGCTGAGGCCTCACCTTAAGTATTGTGTCCAGTTCTGGGCCCCCCAGTTCAAGGACAGGGAGCTGCTTGAGGAGAGTCCAGTTTAGAGACACAAAAATGCTTAAGGAAGTTGAACATCTTCCTTACGAGGAGGTACTGAGGGAGCTGGGGCTGTGCTGCTTGGAGAGGAGGCGACTAAGAGGTGACCTTATTCATTGTTATAAATATCTAAAGGGTGAGTGATAGGAGGATGGAGACAGGCTCTGCTGGGTGATGCCTGATGACAAGACAAGGGGCAATGGTGAGGGATAGGAAGTTCCATGTGAACTTCAAGAATTTTTTTTCCCTGTGAGGGTGACAGAGCACTGGAACAGGCTACCCAGGGAGGATGGGGAGTCTCCATCTCTGGAGATCATCAAGAATTGTCTGGATATATTCCTGTGATCTGCTCTAGGTGATCCCGCTCTAGCAGGGGGGTTGGACCTGGATGATCTTTTGAGGTTGCTTCCAGCCCCTGACATTCTATGAACCTTGGTTTTTTTTTTTCCTTACTTTATCCTGTGCTTTGAGCATTCTGTGTCCTTAGAATCACAAGAGTTTTGTTTTATTGTATGGACCCTTCCTTTCAGAAAAGAAAACAAAATGCAACACTTCATTGCACTTCTGAAATGTGCATTTCCAAAAACCTTGTAGGGCTACAGCTGTTTCCCATGGAAACTCCTTCTGATCCTAGTCTTCTCCACACCCAGACATTTAAGATGTTGACAGAAATCTCAGTGGAGGATTCAGAGAATCCTCTGAGTGTTTTTGTGAAGGAAACCAACCAGTCCTTGAGATCACAAACTGCAGCAATCTCTGCCTGAGGCAATTACTCCATGGTAAGGACCAGTCAGTGAGACCAGGACTGAATCAATACTGGTGCCAGTCCAGCTGCTCTGTGAATAAGCATAGCACTCCCACCTCCAGCATGTCCTCAGTATGGGATATTCTACTGGCACTGCTTTAATTTTTCCCTTTCTATATAAATACATTATGAAGAATTTTCACTTACCCCACAGTCATTTGCTCCATCTCCACACATGCCCACAAAGTAACTGAAAAAGAGAGTGACCTACAGTTCAGTTCTGGGGAAAGTGGAAACTGTAAACAAGAGGGAATCAGTGTCTATGTCATGCAAGCCCTTCTGAGGGGTTGAAGGGCTGAAATACAAGCCCAGGATTTTGGACTGTATGTGGGCTTTGGTCTTGCAACTCAAAGGTGCATACAACAGTTTCTGCTGTAAGGGACTGGAGAATGTATTAGCCTGAAGTTTTGTTCTCTACAACAGACTGTGTCTTCCATCCTCACTTGGTTTAAGGTCAATCCTTACAGAGGAAAGGGCTGAATAGTGACAACCCTGATAATAAAGTATGTACCATGGGCACTGGTACCTCATGTGCATTGGAACAGGCATGAATGGGGGCTCTGCTTTAGGGTCCCATCCTGCCAGAATCTCCAGGGACAGACAGTGAGTGACAGAGAAGAAGCAGGAGTAGAAAGCGAAGAGGAAGGTGGCTTGACAGGATGTTTGGAGTCAATTCCCTGCACTGAGGCTGAAGTTACCCTGTGAAATCCTGAGTCCTAAATGGAAATCCTTGTTTCTGCAGCATCCAAGTAAGATCAGCCTAATGCTTCAGGAGCTGACTCACTTGTGTCTTCTACTGCTGAGCCTTGGAATTCAGTGCTGGGGAAGTTCTCACTGGGAGGTGATGGCCTTGATGGTGGTCCAGGGAGGCCAGGCAGTGGATGGCGTGCTCACAACTGTTCACACACTTGGCTGGAATCTGAAACAGCCTAATGGTTACCCTGCTCTAGGGCAAAGCCCTAGTTACTTGATATGAGGATGAAGGTCTTCAAAAGACTTGGGAAACAACTGAATTATAGGCAACAAGAACCTGGAACTCAAGAATATGTATCTGCCTCTGTGACTGTGAGCAGCTCAAGGCGCACCAATCCAGACTGCCCGGCCATGGTTTCTGAGTCAGCAACACTGCAGTCAAAAGGCTGCTGGCACAGGAGAAGTTGCAATGCTGGGATATACCTCTAAAAATCTTGGGTAGACAGGTACCCCTACTTCAGCCCAGAAAGAGAAGTAAGAATGAAGGATGAGAACAAATGACAACCAGAGTCAAGGGACTATTAGGTTTTTGATGGGTCACCAAACCAACATGGACTTCAGTGTCTTTTCTTCAGCAGGCATTTGGAATTTAATTGCCAGGCTATTTGCTTGTGGAAGTTTCAGGTTTTGCACTTGCAGGAAATGCTATGTTAGTTTAAATCTTACTAGACTCTTTTCAAGCCTGGAAATTCATCAAACACTTCCTCGCTCTTAGTGCTCATTATGAACTTACTCCAGCTTTTGAAACTCTTCAACGAGGCTGGATTTCTGCCCAGGAGACAATCTAGCGAACACTGTTCCATTCAACAGGAGCTGTAAGGAGAGGAAAAAAGGAAGTGACTCTTCTAAGCGCTTGAGGTAAGAGTCTCAGTGGTCCTAGTGAATGGAAGCCATGCAAACTCAGCATTTCCAAACAATTGATGCTAGACTTTGTGATGGTTTGGGTGTTACCGCCACACACATGAATTCACCAAACTAGAGTCAGTCAGCTGGGAATTAAGGAAGCTGTATTTACAGCTTAGCACAATTTACAAGCCTATAGATACAGTTATATGCAAGTTAAAAGTGATACAGAAACACAAAGTCCCTCCTGAAACAGCCAGACTGCACGGGAGGCTCCTGACAAAAGCCTCCCTGCCCCTTCCTCCTCTTTCCCTCCCCTCAGAAATAACCAGATAAGCCTCTCTATAGCTCACATGATAAATCTGTAGAGATCTGAGGTGAGATATTAGAAAGATAAGGAGAGTAGAGGCAAAGGTTAGATTGTATTAAAGAGTTAAGGCACATGCAACCACACAGACCACCTGAGAGAAGAAAAAGCAACAGGTGAGAACTGAGAAGGGTGTGAGAAGTGAGTGCCTTATCTTGTGTTTTGATGTGCTGGTTTGAGGCTAATTGGAATATTTTAATGGAGAAAATTGTTTTCCTTTCATAACCTGTAATATAATGGTGATGTCTACTTCACTCATAGGCTTGCCGAGATGTAGAAGTACTCAAAACATAGATAAGTCAGTCTCTGGGGCACAGCGTTTCGGTCTAGCAGCTTCTGGCTTTTTCTCCTCTCTGCTGAGTAATCTCACTAACCACTTTTCTAACCTCCCCACCCCGAGTCCATCCTCCAAGCTCACCTTGTGCATAAGGCAAACTGTGGGGTAAGGTACAGGGATGGGGAGAAGGTGGAAGGGTGGTTGGGAGCCCCTCCTGGGGTCTCTGATTTCTGGGAGGAGAGTTGTGTTTCTGTATTCCCTTTAACTTGTCTATGTCTGTAACTATTCCTGTCTATAGTGTATATCTCTGCTTGTACATTGTGCTGAGCTGTAAATAGAGCTTCAGTCCTTAACTTCCAGCCAGCTGAGTTCTAGTCTGGGTCATTTTACAAAGGGGGGGACGGGGACAGGGAACTCCCAAACCATCACATTTGATCACTTGCACCTCTCAGCAGAAGAATGAGTGATATAGGTCACTTATTGTCCTCCTTACAGCCAAGGATTTAATTTCTCTCAGTAAAATATTCCAATTAGCCTCAAACCAGCACAGACTTCCAAAGCAGGAAAGGCTGATGATTAAAGATAAAAGGAATCACCTTTACTTTGGAAAAAAAAAATTACAGGACAAGAAGCTGCCGTGTCATTTGAATTGCCTGACCACTAGAAGAGAACTCCTGAGACTCTCCTTTCCATCAAACAGAAATGCAATACCACATTTTCTCTTGCTATCCAAAATGTGGCAGAATCAGAGCTGTGCCAAGGCCAGAGACAAGGGCACATGTTTTAAGGCACATCCTCACACCTAAAGGCAGGGTTGGGTTTTTGGGTACAGAAAAATCTAACTTTTCAGATTCTTCCCTGTAAGTTAGTATCAGAGATTCATCAAGCCTATAAATATTTCAAGGTTAGAATTGTTCCCAAAAGATGTCCTGGTTCAGATCTGTTCAGCTAATTACATCAGTGTCTTCTGAATGGTGATTTGTAGACTCGTAGAATGACTTAGGCTGGAAGAGACCTTGGAGATCATTCAATCTGACCTCTCTGCCATGGGCAGGGACACCTCTCAACTAGATAATTCTACTTAAATAATCCAGATCTTACCTTTGGAAGTAAGTGCCTGAAATGCTGTGTTACAACTTGGTAAGATTTTCCACTCATAGCAAAATGATACTGGCCTGATCCTGATGCCAGACTAATTCTTCTCTCAGTCTGGCTGTCATCCTCCTATGGAACAAGACAGGGTGAGTGCTGCTCTCAAAAGCTGTGTTGTGCACAAGCACTACTACAGCTAAAGAAAAGGACACACCATGGGGAGGGCACATGAACATGTGAAGACCCTGGGAGGCCCATTTCCTTTGGGTTTATAAAGGGGTTTAGGCATATAATGCCATTAATTTCAGTGTGAAATGTGTGTTTCTTGTGTCTTAAAAACAGGCCCTCAGCATGGTCTCTTGAGATGAAATGCAGCAAAGTTGCTGCTCAGCCTGACCTTTGGTAGAAAGGAGTCTTTCAACAGTTTCCTGCAGAGGCTCCTGACCACCAGCTTGGCTCTAATGCTTCTCATAAGAGGCTTAGCACCTTCAGTCATACTCTTCAGGAAGAGAATAAGTGGTCTTTGTCTCAGTTTCTTCGTGGAGCATAGCTAGTCTGGTTCACTGGGTATGTGCTGTTTCTCAACTCATTTGTGTTTTAGCTCTGCAGGTTTTGGGAAGTGCCAACTCTCCACCTGCTTGAACAGGGCTGCTTCATTCAGTGTACTTCCACAGATTCTAAGTCCATAGCTGTACTACCAAATTGACCTTGCAGGGAAAGGAAACATCAGCTAAGCACAGGGGCTAGAGACAAATCCTTCATATGCTTCTGAAGCAAAGCTGCTCTCAAACCTAGCTACTTGGTTAACAAAAACGTGTTCACAAGAGAATGCATTAGGAAGGAAGCTCTCTGGGAGCACATCTTTACAATTCCAAACACTGTTCTATCACATAACATCCTGACATGCAGACAATTGTAAATGACTGCTCTCTGTTGTACCACCAATGGTAAATGACTGCTCTCTGCTATACCACCACAATCCCACTGTATTATTTAAAGCATTCCAGTTTAGTTTTTCCTCACGCTTAACACCTGCTTCTTATATACTCACCATGTTTCCATGATCTTCAGGTTTATTTTCTTCTAGTGGCTTCCAGGTGATAGATGCTGAAAAAGATCCAGGTATTTTGTTTGCTTCCACAAGAATTACTCTGTCTGCTGGAGAAATCATCCCAGCACTTTTGGCAATGGTTACAGCTGTCTGCATGTTGTCACCTGGAAAAACCAAGAAACTGTCTGCAATGAGGAATTGTTTATGGAGGAAGCATTAGCCTTCTGAAATCCAAATTTTCAAACAGATCCACAAGATTCAGGAAGATTTCTCTATCTGTGCCTAAGAGGCTTTTTGGTAAAGTTTAAAACCCTGCAGATGGGCCCAGACTCAATAATTAAATGCATTTTCATCTGGAAATGGAATTTTTTCACTTTCAACTGGAGGTGAAATATTTTCATTCAACCTGAAGAAAACAAGAAAGGGTTCACTGAACTGTTGCTGTTGATATATCACTGACTCTCATCAACTGGCTTTCAATAGCTTTAGTGTAGGATGAGTGTTGAAAGGAGTGAAGCCCGAGAATACAAGGTCTGGTGTGACTCTTGGAAAAACGTCCATGGCAAAACTGGGGGTTATCCTACCTGAATCCTAACCAACCTTTCAAGTTAAAAAAAAAAAAAAGCAATAAATAGGTAGGCATGAGTTACCAGATGTCATAAGGTTCAGTTATTTGTCCTGGCACCCATACTCCATCTCTTTGTTTATAACAGGATTTTATGAGGCCCTATGAAGATGGCATCTTGCATAATATGTCTCTGTGCATATCATCTGACATCCTTACCAGGGAAAACAAATGGACTCACTGGAAACCATCAAGGGAACACAAAGACTCTGATCTGTGGTGAGAGTGGGACAGATTAAGAGTTGGATGTCTGACACAGCTTGGTGAGGTTGTTGGGGCATAAGCCTGCATGGTTGAGCTCATGTCATTATTACAACAGAGGTATTTCTTGTGCTGTAGTTTTCTGGCACATCTGTGCCTTTCTACCATTGGTGACAAAGTAGCAGGCTGTTCACTCAAACATCAGTGAACTCCCTGTATGGGCCAGTGGCCATGTAATTAATTCACCCATTGTAGATACCTGTGACCATAACACTCCTGATGTGAGCAGCACTGAGCTCTTCCAGGACAGGCTTTGTCTCCCTCTTTAATCGATTTGCCAGTATCAGCAGACCCAAGAATGTCAGCTCAGATTCCACCTCCTCCCTAATGGTAAAGAAGAGACAGACAGATGTAATTCTTCTTTTAGCCTTTGTCCTGGTTTTGCATTTAATTTGCAGATAGCCAGGTATAACTGCTAATCATCCCACTTAAGAGAATTAAAGTAGTTTGTTATTTGTTAGCAGTTCTAGGCTGTCTATAATGTAACTATTCCTGTCTATAGTGTATATCTCTGCTTGTACATTGTGCTGAGCTGTAAATAGAGCTTCAGTCCTTAACTTCCAGCTGGCTGAGTCTAGTCTGGGGGATTTATTTTTTTTCTCATAGTGTGGGGGGGTGGGTAACTCCCAAACCATCACAAGAATGCTCTTGGGGAATCTTATAGCTACCTTCCAATATCTGAAGGGAACATACAGGAAGGTTGCAAAGGGACTTTTCATAAGGGTATCTAGAGGCAGGACCAGGAGGAATGGCTTGAAGCTGAGGAAGAGCAGGATTAGACTGGATCTGAGGAAGATGTCCTTTAATACAAGGTTGGTGAGACTCTGAATAGGGTGCCCAGAAAGGCACCCTGGAGGTATTAAAAGCCAGATTGGATGAGGCCTTGGGCAACCAAGTCTACTTGAAAGGCATCCCCTCCCATGGGCAGGGGTTTGGAATAGATAATTTCTAAGGTCCCTTCCAAACTAAGCTATTGTGTGGTTCTGGCCCCTTGCTGCAAGTATGTAGTGCAGTGCCCTCTGCCAGTTCTCAGACCTATATCCAGATTTAAATCAGATTTCCTCTGGCTTGCATCTAATAACTCTGTATCACAGTCCAGTTCTTGGCTGGAGCGTTGTGGCAATATGAAGCACCGCCAGCCTACAACTGAAAGTGGCTGATAAGAAGCTGTCAAACGCTTACCTCGTTAGCCAAGCAGATTGCTTGCCTGTCTGTAGAGGTTTACATGCCAGTCCAATGACCCTAAAACCCTGTGTTGTGTAGAACAGGAGTTTGCTTTCAAAGTTGGATGGGACTGTTCAAAAGAGGAAGAGACAAATCAGGGCGTTTCACAGCTTTCAAGGGAAAGGAACCCTTTGAGTAAAGGTTCCTGTCACAGAGGGCAGCTACACCTAGAGTCTACCAACAGGCCAAGGACATCAAACAAAGCTGATGAATTGAACTTCAAAAAGAAAATGATTGCCTTTTCTCTGTCACTTTGCACTTAGGACCCTAAACTGTTCTGCAAAGACTTACCTTTGTCTAACATGTCATGAAGGAGCTGTGCTCTTCTAACTACCTTCCAAAGGCTACCTTCTGAAACTGTAGACAATTTTTCCAAATATCTATTCTGGCAGGGATTGTACAACCTTGTACAAGAGTTGGTTCTTGGTTTTATCTCTTAGTAGCCTTTCTTTGCTGAGAAGGTGTGCTGGTTTGAGGCTAATTGGAATATATTAATTAAAAAATATATTTTAGGCTGTGAAAAGCAAACAATGGTGATGTCCACTCATAGGTTTACTGAGATGTATAAGAACAAGAACACAAACAGCTAACACAGAGTGTCTTGGCGTCTCTGAGAGCCAGTGGGTCTTCTTTCTGCTGAGTAACCTAACCACTCTCCTTCTAACTCCCCTGGCCAATCTTCCAAAGTCACTTTACATAAGGCAAACTTGGGGAGTAAGGTAGAGGGGTGGAAAGAAGGTGGAAGGGTGGTTGGGAGCCCCTCCTGGGGACTCTGATTTCTAGGAGGGGAGTTGTGTTTCTGTATTACCTTTTAATTTGTATATTTCTGTAAATATTCCTGTCTATTGTGTATATCTCTGCTTGTACATTGCGCTAAGCTGTAAATAGAACTTCAGTCCTTAATTTCCAGCCAGCTGAGCCTAGTCTGGGTGATTTTACAAAGTGGGGGTAGGTGGGTAACTCCCAAAACATCACAGAAGGGCTCTATGAGAACTTAGTCCTGGGCAGACTAACTTTTCAGGATGTGGTTTTATAAACCTGTAGACTCAGTAGTGTCATCTGGACCTTCCACTTCATTGCACCACGAAAAGTCACTTACACAAATGTGTTTCTAGGAAGCATTTGTAAATGTTACCTACCTGTTTCTGCTCTACATAACATGCTGACCATCTCTGGAGCCCCTTTGGTGAAGACTTCTTGTTCCCCACCAATCTCCTGAGCAATGACAGACATCCTTTGCAAGGCTGAAGAAAATGGGAATTGATGTAAAATGGTGATGCCTTCCACTGGAGCCTAGGAGAAAAGCAAGTGGATTAGATACTGCAGAAAGGATTTTAAAGTCAGGTCAAAGGATTTTGGCTGTGTCCTTTGGGCCATGGTAAGAAGCTAACCACCTGTAATGAACTGATTTGTCACAGTGGGACAGCGAGGACTGGTATAAAAAGAGGGGGTGAAATTTACACAGAAACATATCAGTACTGGGCCCCATCCTCTTTAACATCTTCATTGATGATCTGTGCTGCAGAATGGTTGCAGGAGCAAGGGCATGGCTCTTAATTTAGTCTGATATTGGGCAAACAGCAACAGCAGAATGAGTACATGGAACTGCAATAATTGACAGGCTGCACTTGTTGGGGCCTGGATGATTTTTGGAAGGAAGTTGAACAGTATGTGTGATGGGAAAGCTGGCTCTTGATGCAGACTACTGTTAGTTTTTGTTCTAAATCTACCCTGTTTCTGTGCAGATGTAACACAAGGCCAGCATATTGGTCTACTATGTTTGATCCTACTGCTTCAAGCTTATAGGCAGGGATGTGCCCAGCTTAATTGGTTTTCTTCTTGGTTACCACTGACTTCCCTCTTAGACTCTCACAAAGAGGGATACATCTGTGAGAAAGTCTTGCTTAGATAACAGAATGCTTATGTAAATAACATGAGTACTAAATCAGCCAATCAGCATAACTAATTGTATGTAATAGTGACCTATACTTGAGAGCTGTAACTGCAGGTAGGAGTGCCATGCAAATGTGATTTTAGAGCTGCAGCAAATCATAATATGACAAGTGTGCATTTCATTATACAATGTCTGAGTTTTGCAAATAAAATTTGGCATTTGCACCTGATCCATATTGGATTTCCAGTGTCCATTATTTACGTCCTTCCCTGCAGATTTGGACAAGGGCATCCAGTCAGTCACCAGCAAATTTGCAGCTGACACCAAGCTGGGGGCTGATGTTGCTGGGTTGGAGGGCAGAAGGGCTCTGCAGCGGGACCTCGACCGCCTGCACAGATGGGCAGAGTCCAAGGGGATG
>VWZE01008317.1:10285-33386 GCA_013396675.1 Eubucco bourcierii
GACCGCCTGCACAGATGGGCAGAGTCCAAGGGGATGGAGCTCAACAAATCCAAGTGCCAGGTGCTGCACTTTGGCCACAACAACCCCATGCAGAGCTACAGGCTGGGGTGGGAGTGGCTGGAGAGCAACCAAACAGAAAGGGATCTGGGGGTGCTGATTGACACCCACCTGAACATGAGCCAGCAGTGTGCCCAGGTGGCCAAGAAGGCCAATGGCATCCTGGCCTGCATCAGCAATAGTGTGGCCAGCAGGGAGGTCATTCTCCCTCTGCACTGATTAGGCCACCCCTTGAGTCCTGTGTCCAGCTCTGGGCCCCTCCATTTAAGAAGGACATTGAGGTGCTTGAGCGTGTCCAGAGAAGGGCAACGAGTCTGGGGAGAGGCCTCGAGCACAGCCCTATGGAGAGAGGCTGAGGGAGCTGGGATTGTTTAGCCTGGAGAAGAGGAGGCTCAGGGGGGACCTTCTTACAACTACCTGAAGGGTGCTTGTAGCCAGGAGGAGGTTACCTTCTTCTCTCAGGCAACCAGCACCAGAACAAGAGGGCACAGTCTCAAGCTGTGCCAGGGGAAGTTTAGGCTGGAGGTGAGGAGAAAGTTCTTGACTGAGAGAGTCATTGACTGCTGGAATGGGCTGCCCAGGGAGGTGGTGGAGTCACCACCCCTGGAGGTGTTCAGGATGGGTTTGGATGTGACAGTTGGTGCCATGGTTTAGTCCTGAGGTCTGGGGTAATGGGTTGTACTTGATCTTTGAGGTCTCTCCCAATCTTGGTGATACCGTGATTTATCTTAAGCAGTAGGGAAAGTTCACTGACAGCTTTAGTAGGCTATTCAATGCAGCTTACTGAAAGGAGCTCACTACTCCTGTTTCTTTAACAAGACTGCCAGGTCTTACACTGGTCTTGCACAGGGAAGATCAATGTCTGAAACCATGCCCTTAGTGTATATCACCAGTAACTGTCTGACATGGGCTATTAGGCTCTACTGCATTCTCAAGTGCTTTTAGAGATCTTTAGAGACCACTCAGATGAGTTTGGGCTAAGTCCTGAGGCCCTAAGACAGGGAAAATCCTGCGCTGTGCAATCTGTCACCCAGCATCCCTCTGCATCTGGTGTGAGCAGTAAGGCTCCCCCAAGAATCTCTTTTTTAATTAGAGAGAGCAAAGTAATCTCTCTGCAGGTAGTATAAGAAAGACAAAGTCTAAAAGAGATGTCTTGGACTAAGACAGCTAATCATTTGTTTTCTGAAAGGTAAACTCCTACACTGAGAGTGTAGCTCAATCATGAATGTGAGTTTTGCAAATAACTTACACCACTGGCTTTTGGCCCAGGTCTAACAACGGTGGCATGTGTGACTTCTTGACCTTCCATCTGGTGTCCACTGGAATCATCTATCACCTGTGTATTGAAAACCAAAAATTGTTCAGATCACAGCTGAAAGGAACCTCAAAGGAATCATTTAGAGTTTACCCTCCCTCAGAACAAGCCATCTAATTAATTTCTGAGGGGAGGGTCTAGCTGATCTCACACTGAAAAGCTCCAGTAATGGAAAGCCTGCTGCCTCCCTTGGCAATCAAATCCACAGCTTCACCAGCTTCCCTGAGATACTGCTGCATTCTCACACAGCAAACAGATTATACCCTCACTGACAATAAATCCTTTATTCATTACAACCCACCTAAATGCGCAAAAACCTTTGGACATAAGCTAGACCCAACGGGAAAATAATAAATGAGGATTTCTGTGAATGTGGAAACCACCATCCTCTTGCTTTCAAAGGCATCCACAAACCAGCTGGGCTGTTTTAATTATCACAACAGGATTGTGAGGAACAAAATTATCTTATGGTGTTAAAGGGCACACACAGTGTTCCACAAGAATTATTTAACAGGATTGTTTATGTTTAATTTATAACTTTGGTAGGCATCTGCCTAAGGCCAAGATGGCAAAGTGATTTCCCACCCCCCAGGGTAAAACACCCTCTAACTCCTGTCATTTATTCCTTGATATAGAATCATAGAATCATAGAACGGTAAGGTTGGAAGAGACCTCAAGGATCATCCAGTTCCAACCCCTCCCACTAGTACAGGTTACTCAAGGCCTCATCCAATCTGGCCTTGAACACCTCCAGGCGGGGAGCAGCCACAACCTCCCTGGGCAACCTGTTCCAGGGTCTCACCACCCTCACTGGAAGGAACTTCCTCCTAACATCCAGTCTAAATCTCCCCTCAACCAGTTCAAACCCATTGCCCCTTGTCTTGTCATTACAAGACCTTGTCAATAGTCCCTCCCCAGCCTTCCTGTAGGCCCCCTTCAGATACTGGAAGACTACTATTTTCGATTAGGATAATTTATTCCTTGAAATTTGTCTGGTTTGGTTTCAGGTTTTTGTTTGTTTGTTCGTGTTTTGGGGGTTTTGTTTGTCTGTTTGTTTTTTTAGCAGATACAAACCCAACAGGTGTTAGGTACAGATGTTGTTACCCACATAACCAACTAATCATAGAATCACAGAATGGGTTGGGCTGGAAGGAACCTCTAGAGGTCATCTAGTCCAGCCCCACTGCAGTCAGCAGGGACATCCCCACTCGACTAGGTCAGATCAGGTCTAATCCTGCCCTGAATCTTTTGTCTTGCATCAGCAGTGTCTCGTGGCTATACCTTCCACCAGGTAATTATGTATGGGTTTTCTTCTTTTCCATCTCGATTTTGCAGCCTTTTAGCTTTCCCAAATGTTCATTCCTTCCCCTCTACAACTGATCAGAGAGTAAATAGCAGCAGTGTTGGTAAGCAAACATTGAAAGCAGAGTGCTTTCACAGGGGCATGGGGATTTCAAATCTGAATTGGTAGAAATATCCTCACATCAACAGAATTCTATCAAACATCAATTATTTGTATTACTCGAAGCCTTCAACATGTCCTGTAAAAGCAGCCTTAATATGTGTATAAATCACAACTGGGACCTCCTGTTATTTGGCAATAGCCACAGTCAGCATTGATACCAAGTGGAGTTTACATGATCTCCACCACTTCAAATCAAACAAAGGACTCAGAGTACACCAAGCTGAAAGCTCTAGGCAGAAACAAGGAGCACTCCTCCAAAAACCCAACCATGTCAAATCTCTTCTAGGTTTAAGCTCTTTTAGTTGTGTGTGGGAAGTGGCTATTAGCATGGGAAGGTTTGGGACAAAACTGCCCACCACTATTTGCATAAAACCAAAACCCAACTTTACCCAGTTAGTGGCCTCAAACATTTTCACATCCAGTGGATCTCCTTGGATCTTGCCTTCATAAGCAATCAGTGAATGACAAACTGCCATTGCTCTGAACACTGGCCCCCAAGGAAGGCTGTGGTCCCCAGAAAAGATGTGAATGTCCTGGAAGCTAAGGAGAAAGAGGATGTAAAAATTACCATTGAGTAACAGCAAACAGCACCTGACTGCTAGGGCACTGTTGAAAGCCTATTCTATGGGCAGACCACAAACAGGTTTCTGGGGACTTACCCTCCCCATGAGCTACTTCTCATGCAGTTGCTTAAGACTGGGGTACATATGCTCAGAGCAGGCGTATTCTGCATAGTTAAGGAGTCCATGAGGATGGGCAGAGGAACAGATTATTATAAAACATCTTCCCTGAGGCTTGTTGAAGGAGTCTTCAGCTGTACAGATGGTAGAAGCTTGAGTATCTTTGTGGATGCATGTTTCTGGAAATGTAAATGACTAAAACCATGGGCACTGAAGGGGCTGAGTGGCAGCCTCATGGGTAAGAGTGACATCCTGTCATAAAGGGTTTGACCACCTGCAGATTTGGGATACAACCTAGCATGTCTACTGCAGACTGCTCTGCCTGGCCATGCTGTGTCAGCCATGTGTGGTGGCTCCGGTTTTTTATGTGTGGCTGAGCTCCTCAGATGAGGCTTTGTTCAGAGGCTATAGAAATATTACTGGAAGGCTAAACATGAGGTACTTCAAACTGCTGTTTGACATGAATAGTCTCTCAGATTTGTTCATATAGGAGGAGAGCCCAGTCGCTACCCCACCAAATTTAAATGCCATTGGTGTGTCAAGGAGGCTTACCAGTTTCTTTCAGAGGGCAGCAAGCCCCAAAGATCCAGGCCATCTTCTGTTAAGGTGCCTGTCTAAGTTAAAATGCACATTTAGATTAGCTTCCCACTTGAGAGTTCCAAGAGGAATAAAAAGCAAGACTTGTTTTAAGAAGTTACTCTCCATAGAGTGCCAGCTACGTGCAGAGCAAAAACATTACCAGTCAGTTCTTAGATTGCAATTCACAGCAGTGTCTGCTCAGACAACACAAACATAAGTATGCAAGACTGGTCAGACTGTTTCTAGGATCCAGTGAAAATGCATGGCTAAACCCCACACACTCCCACCCCTAGCATGGCTCCCAGTATTAGTAAGAGAGTAGCAACAACACAGCAGTTACTTTGTCAAAACAGATGAGGTTCAGCTGTCCGCACATGTTGATCCTCTGTGGGCTGATGCAGAAGATGCCCTTTTTTTTCAGCCTCCTCTGGGTATAAATGATTCCTGTTGTCAAGGCAGCTGGCAGAGCTGGAGGGACAGCAATAGTGATAACATCCAAAGCCTTCTTCACCACTTCCCCTGCCTCCTCCTAGCACAAAACCAAAGGCAGTAATTATTAGTGAGAGGGTAGCAGAAGTACTGCTTGGATTGTCTAAACTTAACTTTCTTCATCTCCCTTCACTAAATGCAAGTGCTTCAGGCTGTGCCGTTTTCTGCCCGCGGTCCATTGCCTATTCATCTCCCTAAGGCATTAATTGCTTTGATGGAGCCAAAAGCTTTAAGGCTACACCACTGCTGAGAGCAGTCTCCAGGCCTTCCTTCATACTCCATGCCAACAAAGCTGTCAGGCAGAGCTCCCAGCATCCTCTAAAGCACATGAGTTCAAACGAGCCAGCTAGGTTACTGCGCCCTTAGTCAAACCCAGTTTCCCATGACACAGCACACAAGAATCTGCCATTTCTGTGGGCATTCATCCAACTGCCTACAGGCATAGCTCCGGACTCCATGTTAGGGTGACAGGTGAGACATATGGGGATGGTGCTGAAAACAAGGGCAGAATGCATGAGCTAATTATTTCTTCTGCCTTTATGTTCTAGGAATAGTGAAAGAAAACTGTGTTTATGCATTGGAAGAGACATAGAAGTAAAAGTTCTGATCCTAAAAGCAGTTTCTATCACAGGAGCTTAGAGATTGGTGTAAAACTGACTGCCAGCATGCTGAATGTCAGCATTCTTATTCTTGGCAGTTAACATCACTGCTGAGGGACTGAATGTATTTTAAATTGGGAGCCCAGAACTGAGAGGCTGAAAACTAGAGCAAACTTGCAGTTCATGAGGATAGACAAACCATCACAGAGTTCTATTGTTACTGCTTCTGAGCTTGAGCCTCTCACCATAAGTCATAGAATCATAGAATGGTCTGGGTTGGAAGTGACCTCCAAAAGTCACCCAGTCCAACCCCCCTGCAGTCACCAGGGACATCCTCAACTAGATTAGGTTGCCCAGAACCCTGTTGAGCCTCACTTTGAACATCTCCAGAGATGGGGCCTCCCTGGGCAACCCATTCCAGTGCTCCACCACCCTCATGGTAAAGAACTTGTTCCTAACATCCAACCTAAATCTATGCTTCTCTAGTTTAGCCATTGCATCTGATGTGCTAAATTCTCATCATGTTCTCCTCTCTCTTCACTGATATTGTTTCATACCCCTGAAGGCACCAGTTTGGAAATATTTTGCATCTATTTCATGTTAGAATGAAGGACGTAGCTCCTTCAGATAAACACACTCACAGGAGGGAAAGTATTTGGTAGATCCTGTGACTGAATTTTATACCAGTCTGAAAAGACAAATTTCAGCTGCTGTGATAACATCAGCATGTATTTTACATATTACAAGGGGGAATATTTAAATAAATAAATAAAGGGAATAAAAGAAAACACTGCAACACAGACACTAGGATGTATTAAACATGCTGTCTTTGATATCCTAAGGGGAGTTAATGTTCCACACCAGCTGATTGCAGATTAGACTAAAGAAGATAAATTACTCAAAAGCTGAATTGCAGAATCAGCTTTGCAACTCACGAACTGAACTTTACAGTGACAGATAACTATCAAGGCATCCTTGAAGGTTTTTGAAAGAGTTCTAAAGCAATTATGCTTTAAAAGGTTCAGAACTGCGGTTTACAGTGCACAACTATTTCTTACATTAACCTCAATGCATGAGAATGAGCAAACTGATTTTAAAACGGCTTCAGGAAAACCCCCCAGAGATTGAGGGACTGAAATGGCAAGGTCCTAGGTGAACTAAGAGGCCTTAATTACCCTCACTAAGCTCACCTCCATCCTACTGCTAAGAGGTGTAGTGCTTGCAGAGGATTTTCCAAGACCTTAGAAATATTACTTACTGGGGAATAGCAGGTTTCAGCACCTTGGAACTGAATGTGTGACAGGTTGTCTGCTGTCACACATTCAATTATACTATAAAGTGGCCTCTTATGCACATTATCATTCAGGTTGGAAAAGACCCCTGGGATCACCACTCCCAAGCATTGACCCTACTCTACACAGTTCCTCCCTAAACCATATCTCCAAGCAGCGCATCCAAATGACATTTAAGCACATCCAGGGTTGGTGACTCCACTACCTCCCTGGGCAGCCTGTTCCAATATCTGACCACTGTCTGTGATTTTTTTTTTTTTTCCTAATGTTCAGTCTAACCCTACCCTGTTGTGGTTTGAGGTTGTTCCCTCTTGTCCTATCACTAATTACCTGTGAGAAGAGACCAACACCAACCTCTCCACAACATCCTTTCAGGTAATTGTAGAGAGCAATGAGGTTTCCTCTCAGCCTTCTCTTCTTCAAACTAAGCAGGCCCAGCTCCTTCAGTCACTCTTCATAAGATATATTCTCCAGGCCCTTCACCAGATTCATTTCCCTCCTCTGCACTGGCTCCAGCATATCAACATCCCTCTTGTATTGGGGTCCCAGTTAGAGAGAGGACCATATTTTTATATCTGAAGCCATTTGAGTATCTCTTGAAACTGGGTTCTCCTGCATTCAGTAACTCACCCCATTAAGTGCAAATACACAGACTGCATAGATCATCCCAATGGCTGCAAAAGCTATGAGACACATCAGGAAACGCAGGGCATCTCTGTACAACTTGAAGTTCATGGGCTTTGGGTAGAGAATGGACCTCACCAGATCTCCTTTGGCTGTATTGAAGCCTAGAAAGGAAAAAATAAAAATGCTTCAAAGGGATAATATTTCAAAAAGTTCTCTGGGAAAAAAACCCAACAAAACAAAACAGGGGAGGTCAACATTTCTGTAATTGAAGAAAGAAGGTTCATAGAATCATAGAATGGTAAGGTTGGAAGAGACCTCAAGGATCATCTAGTTCTAACCCCCTGCCATAGGCAGGGACACCTCTCACTAGTACAGCTCACTCAAGGCCTCGTCCAGTCTGGCCTCGAACACCTCCAGGGAGGGAGCAGCCACAACCTCCCTGGGCAACCTGTGCCAGTGCCTCACCACCCTCACTGGAAAGAACTTCCTCCTAACATCCAGTCTAAATCTCCCTTCTGCCAGTTCAAACCCATTGCCCCTTGTCCTGTCATTGCAAGACCTTGTCAATAGTCCCTCCCCAGCCTTCCTGTAGGCCTCTTTCAGATACTGGAAGGTTACTATCAGGTCTCCTGAAAGCCTTCTCTTCTCCAGGCTGCAGAGCTCCAACTCTCTCAGCCTGTCCTCACAGCAGAGCTGCTCCAGCCCTCTCAGCATCCTTGTGGCCTCCTCTGGACCCACTCCAACACTTCCATGTCCTTCCTGTGCAAGGTTCATATCTTTTATTTCAGTGTATGTGACCTGCTCTCTGCAGAACACAGAATAAGGTTATTTTGTTTGAAGGAGAAGTAATTTATCAACTCCTCAGAAGGAAAGCAAACCTCTTCTTTGTAATCATATATTAGTGGGGTTTATGGCAAGCAAATAAAACCAATGCATAATAGCATGGCCCAAACCAGGATATCACAGAATCACAGAATGTCAGGGGCTGGGAGAGACCTCAAGAGATCATCCAGTTCAACCCCCCTGCCAGAGCAGGATCACCTATACCGGATCACACAGGAACACATACAGGCAGGTCTTGAATACCTCCAGAGAGGGAGACTCCACAATCAGTTCTCCACCTGACTGTGGTGAATTTGGGATAATGCCACTTTAACTGTATTGTGGCTGGGCACATTAAGTTGGACTGTTTCAGTATGAATGGAAAAGTAACGCAAAATGTTGACTGACCAGTTCGCAGCACCACAGCCTTCACTATTCCTCTGTCATTTGCCTTGGCCTGTATGACCTCTGTCCCACAGAAGAGGATGTGTTTTTTGTAATCCTCTGCACAGTGCATTCTCCAGGGCATGAAGTTATCAGCTTGGGGTAAGCGGGTCTTTGTTACTGGAATGCTTTCCCCTAGGAAAGATTAGCTCAGGTTAGGAAAATTGCAGTGTATCTTAAAACCAGCCTTCTGATTTTCAAATAAGTAGAGTATCTAAATATCTATCTGGTAAGTTAAAGGTATTTACTAGAGAAACCAGTCTAAAAAATGCTACTTCTTTCTTGTGACAACTTTGGAGCAAATAAGGGCTTGAAGCCTAGCAAGCAAACAGACTCCACCAGAGTGAAGCTCTCCTTTCCATCAGTACAACAGCTTTGTGTAAGTCTAAGAACCAAAAGCAGTCCAAGGGCTCTGAATCCTGGCTGTACATATACAGATTTGAAAACATGCCACACCTGGTGATGCATGGCTCTGCTTGATGGCCACAAGTTGTTTACCTAGATTGAGCCTCATCTGCAGGTCACTATGCTATTCCTTTAAGCAGATTAAATGTGATATTTCCTATTCCCCTTTCCTAGAAAAAAGGAGATGACTTAGCTGATAAGTATCCTATATATGTCAGAGTGGATGCCAAGGTGAAGCAGAAGAAATATATTCTGACAGCCAAAGCTTTCCAAATGAAGGGGGCTTCTGAAGCTTCTTATTTACATGACTGTTCAGAACAGTGACTTTGTGGTTGATTCAGGCTATGATCAAATTTAAAGAAAAGCAGCAGAGCTATGAACATCTGCTGTACCAAAAATCCTGCTTTGGAGTGAACTCTCCCTTCAGGTGTGTCCTTCACTGCCGTGACATGAACTAGGCATCTGGAGGGCTAAAGAGACACTCCTGCAGGTTGGAGAGACTGCAGCAAGCAGAGACAATACACTCAGAGCGACCAAGAGAAACCCCTACAGCCTGAGCAGACCATGGGAACAGCTTTGATCTATGTCTACTGTTTCTTCTCCTCACTCCGCAGTCCACTCTTTCTAATCAGAAGATTCATTCTTAAATTCTGCAGCCAAAATAGGGAAAAAAAGGGGGGAAAAGGATGAATTGCTCACCCTGAAGTCCATCTCATCTGTTTAGATAAGACGAGGCTAACTACAATTTAGTCTTCGTTATAGCAAACATGCAAAAGCATCCACTTCTAGGCTAGCTATGTACCATAATAAGGGTCACGTATGACTGCATTGGATGTCCTGTGTCACTGGCTGAAATCATAGGGCTGTAATAATGCTTTGGTGATAAGCCTGGGAAGGAGGAGCTGTACCTGTCAGTGTACTTTCATTTACAGTGCACTGCCCACTGATCAGGATGGCATCACAAGGTAAAAGGGTTTTGCCCTCTTGCAAAATCATCGTGTCGCCAGGAACGAGATGTTGTGATTCCAGCTCTTGGGAACCTGTAAGTGACATGTAATGCAAACTCTGTGCTTCATGGATATACCTGCTAAATAGGTGATTACTTTTATAGGGGTTGATAAATAAAGGGCCACAAGTAGAACCTAAGAATACAAGACCCAAGACTTGGAAAAGCCAAAGCATCAGTCTGAACTGCAGAATTCCTTCTTATGCCCCCAGGAGCCCCACCAATGGTTATTCTTCCACTGCAGAGAAGAATCACAGGATCGCAGGATGTCAGGGGTTGGAAGAGACCCAATGAGATCATCAAGTCTGACCCCCAATGGATCTACATTTCTTAGTCTGACTGCATCTTTCTGAATTGTGCTTTAAATACCACAGCAATGAACAAACTTTGCACAGATTAGTTAGGTGGACTCAGGGACTTTTAATGGCTGTATGATTGGCTGTGTCAGTACTGTTCTAAGTTAAAAACAGACACTGTTTTGCTGCAATTTTTTTGCTAAAGCTGTGCTCAAACAGTTACAAATATGATTGATGTGTCACAACATACTTCTAGGTCAAATTAACCCAATCTGCAGAAGCTGAGAGCTGAGAGGAAAGGAGAAAACAGCTCCAGAAGGAATACGATGCTACACGTTCTAGAGTTTGATATAAATGGCTACAGAAATGAAAGACACTGAAGAAAGAAGTGCATAGGAATCACCTTCCTTATTGCTGCAGACAGTGACCACGATGTTGTTATGAGACTCAACCAGTCTGTGCAGTTTAACTGATTGCTATAAATTAAAAGAGAACACACAAAAGTGTTACATCTTACTCACAGGATGCAATTCATCCGCTGACAACTATTCCCTTTTGTTATATGTGGCTACAAGAGCCCTTACAACCCAGGGTCTGGCCCTGCCAGGAATTACACAATCATACAGAGAAAGAAATTCCCCACCCTAATTATGGAAAACCTCTACACAAAAAGTAACAAAGCAAAGCTCTGGAATGGGGAAGGGAGGATGTGGGTAAAGAACCACAGGAGATTATGCTGACTGGGAGACTAGGTCATTGCACCTGCAACTATACAATGTCACTGCATTAAACCTCTGAGCAACTCTGACAGCACTGCACATGCTTGTGTTGTAACATCCTGGCCTTTCCCAGACACTAGAAATAAATCCTCCTTGTGGTAAAACGTGAGGCATCTCACCTGTCTAAGATCATATACAGTCAGAAAAATGGAGAAGAGAGACATGATTATGATGGCAGTGGCATACTCCATGTAATCTTCAGCAAACCACAGGCACACACTGAACAGCTGGAACACGTAAAATGGATTTAAAACCTGTTTGGAGAGAGAGCGATACTCAAGACCTGGCCATGTTTAAATGGCTCCGTATACTCAGCTAGTCCATTCTGTTAGGAATGGGATGGAATAACAGCTCTTGAGTTAAGTAAGCATTGTGTTTCCCAGCACCCCTTCTATTTTTGTTAGTGGTGGCTTCAGTCTAATCAGACTGGACCACCTCCTTCTGACAGAGAGGCCAAAAAAAATCTGCACCAATGAGATGTTATTTGGGAAGGGGATGGCTCCGCCCAAGCCTTAGAATCATAGAATCAGTCAGGGTTGGAAGGGACCACAAGGATCATCTAGTTCCAACCACCCTGCCATGGGCAGGAACAACCTACCCTAGATCAGGCTGGCCTTAAACGCCTCCAGGGATGGGGACTCAACCACCTCCCTGGGCAACCCATTCCAGGCTCTCACCACTCATGCTGAAGAACTTCCTCCTCACATCCAGTCTGAATCTACCCACCTCCAGCTTTGCTCCATTCCCCCTAGTCCTTTCACTACCTGATAGCCTAAAAAGTCCCTCCCCAGAGCCTTGGTTTTTTTCTTCTTTACAAGAAATGTAACAAAGGTGAGAGAAGAGCAGGTTGTGCCATGAGGATAGAGCTTGCACACCACAGGCACATCTCTACAAACACTCTCTTTAGGCAACACGTTGCCAGCTCCTGTCTGCAAACGATACTGGTGCTTTATGCTGTGCCCAGAGTCGTGAGCTCACTGGATCTCTCTGCAGCTATAGGCATATATCAGCTACTGCTGTTCGTTTAATCTCTGTTGATTAAGAGACAGCCTTTGCCTGGAAGGTTTGATTCCCACTGCAGCTTGTAAACATTCACTGACCCCTGTAAGGCCAACAGAATGAGCTCCTGGCACATAGATACATACATACAAATACCAAACAGCTATACAGGCATGGGGATGAAGGGTAGGGAACAATGGAGAATAAATTAATTTATGGTGATTTCATGGAACAGCTTTAAAGAGGATTTGAATGAGAAATGTGCTTGATGAGCGAGTACTGGGAAGCTAATTCAGACACAGAATCCATTATATTCTCTGTGCACACTCTACCTCCCCCAGCAGCCTAAAATAAAAGCAAGAGAAATGCTTAACCTCTTTGATGAGTAGTTTCCAAATTGGGATCACTGGAACATCAATAGTGTTTGGCCCACAAATAACTCTCCTGCATGGGATAAAGGTACATCACTTACAGGTATAATACTGACAGTGTCACTCAAAGAGCTACAGGTCTCAATAGTCCTGAGAGCTTGCATTGATCCTGATTTAAAGGCTGTAAGGATCTTTCTCCAAGGAAAAAAAGGATAAAATATGGAATGCCCCTACAGTTCTTCTATCAGGAAAGATGGCAGCACCAGTTTAAACACATCAGATTTTTAACAGGCTTTTAGGCAATTTTCCCCATGAAGTAAAAATTCTTTTGAAGCACCATAAACAAAGGAATTCTGCACCTGAACCAAAGAGATCTAAAGGCAAATAATTTTGCACACATTTAAGGGCAGTTTGAATGTAAGATTCACCCTGAGCTAAGGCCAGGAGCTGGATTCTTAGTATTCAATCAAATGAAGATCACTTCTTTATTCAGCAGTTTCAGGAACAGCTATTATCTAACTTGTCTAATGATATAGTAGTTTGAGAGAATAATTCCAGTAGCAGAACAAATTGATTTAGAGAAGTTCAGTACAATTACAACAGGGAACCTCACTGAAGAAGAATCGCTCAACTTGATCTGCATCATCTCATTGAGATTCCAAATAAGAAGAGCTTGGAGTTAATTACAGAAGATAGTTATTTCCTCACTGAGAACAACAGTGATAAACAGTGAGACATTTGAAAAACTTTGATAAGGAGAATAGAACATTCCCTAGCCCTTTTTGTTTGTTTTTTCCATAGAGGGCCATTTCACCTAAAATGATGCAGATATGCACAGATGCACACAAAACCAGAGGGAATTCACATCACTTTGATATCCATAGGCTGGATATTTGTGTTTTAAAATGTGTACCTGACAGTCTGCTCATTGCAGGTAAGACCCGACCCAAATTTGGCATGTATAGCTGAGCAAGTGTAGTGGTCTTCTAGGGCCCTAAAACACAAAATGAATGCTTTCCTTAGGACATTAGTCACAAAGAAGGACATCATTCACTCCCTCAGAGACTTGTGTATCCAGTGCATTGGACTCACCCAATTTTCTGGAACTGTTTTGCATAGATATTCCAGACATAGCGGATTTTCTGTACTTGGATGCTTTTCACCTACAAGACAAGGATAAAGATACATATATATAAAACAGAGCAAGCAAAAATACTTTCAGATCTGCTCACAGATCTTAGCTGGGCATGCTCACTAGGGTCAAGCACAGATCAAGCAAGTTTTCATAGAATCATAGAATGGTAAGGTTGGAAGGGACCTCAAGGATCATCTAGTTCCAACCCCCTGCCATAGGCAGGGACACCTCCCACTAGTCCAGCTCACTCAAGGCCTCATCCAACATGGCCTTGAACACCTCCAGGGAGGGAGCAGCCACAACCTCCCTGGGCAACCTGTGCCAGTGTCTCACCACCCTCACTGCAAAGAACTTCCTTCCAACATCCAGCCTAAATCTTCCCTCTGCCAGTTTAAACCCATTGCCCCTTGTCCTGTCGTTGCAAGACCTTGTATATAATCCCTCCCCAGCCTTCCTGTAGGCCCCCTTCAGATACTGGAAGGCTACTCTAAGGTCCCCTCGAAGCCTTCTCTTCTCCAGGCTGCAGAGCCCCAACTCTCTCAGCCTGTCCTCATAGGAGAGCTGCTCCAGCCCTCTGATCATCTTCGTGGCCTCCTCTGGACCCACTCCAACACTTCCATGTCCTTCTTGTGCTGAGGGTTCCAGAACTGCACACAGGACTCCAGGTGGGGTCTGACAAGAGCAGAGTAAAGGGGCAGAATCCCCTCCCTTGCCCTGCTGCCCACACTGCTCTTGATGCAACCCAGGACTCAGTTGGCTGTCTGGGCTGCATGTGCACACTGCACTGCTTTATGGGAGGCAGGTAGGGAGAAAAGGTAGGACTGCATTTACTGACTTCATAGTTATGTTACAGAGCAAGATCCCCAGCTCTGTGCACGTTCCAGTAAGTTTTACAGGTCTTACAAATAAACACAAAGCAGTATCCCTCTCTACTTTGTGGAGCAAGGAATACAGTCCCCACTCTCATTTCACAGAACAAAGGGAGGAGATGACTGATGAAGTGGTGGACATGCAGGCAGTTATCAAAGTCTGTCTTCAATGAACAACTTCCTTTTTTAGAAACAAATTATGCACAGTGAGAGTGGTGGAACAGGTTGGCCAAGGAGGTGGTTGAGGCTTTATACCTGGAAGGTGAGCCTGGACATGGCTCTGGGCAGCCTGATCTAGTTGAGGATGCCCTTGCTGACTGCAGATGGGGTTGGATTAGATGATTTTGGGAGGTCCCTTTCAACCCAGACCATTCTACAATTCATATTCTGACTGGCTTTAATGAAAGCAGGAAGGCTGTTTGCAGGCATGGTGTTGGGTTCTTCAGCTGAACAGATATGCCAACAGACAAGAAAGGCCATCCCATGATACTTCCCGAGTCACTTCTAATGCTATGCCCTTGCAGAGCAGTTATCCATTAGGAACACATGCTGCCACTTATGACTTGCAGAAGGAGTCTGTCTTGTCCTGCTCAGCAATAATGAAGCCTATTAGAGATAATGGAGCTCTATATCAGCTGGAAGAAGGCCAAGCTATACACCTATACACAGAAGGAATGAAGGGATCGGCTCCAGGAGACTCACCCTACCCAGAGCAATAAGCATCATTATAAGCCAATGAAATCTATACTCAGCTCATACACTAGCTCAAAATGGAGCTATAACCACAGTAATTAACCTAACAAGAGGCCTGTAGTTAGGGTTTCGTGCAATCAGAGCTGCAGTATTTGCCATCCTAAAAACTGGAGTGGAAAATGAGAGAGCCATCTTGCTGCTAGAACAAGTCCTTGGACAGCTCTTGGGGGCTACACATTACTCCGTGGGCTTAGGTAGCTTAGATGGTAAAAGGGGTTTGTATCATAAGCAGGAGCTTTTGAGTTGTGAGTGAAGGGTTAAGCTGTTTGCTGCTTTGAAACCTGTTCTTTTCTGTGTAGATGTTTTGATGTGAAAGTGCTGCTCAAAGGGCCTATTATTTGAGACTACGTTGTGCTTTTTTTTTTTTTTCCTAATTTTACTGACTTGATCCACTGAAGAATGTTACAAACCAGTCCTCACTTTCATACTGTGCCAGGTGATTAAACCAACTGGCACTGAATTTCCTTATGTACGTCAATATATGCCCACACAGAACAGCAGTAATAGCAACAGCTCTGCTCAGTTCAAGTTAGGTTTATAATCAAAATATCTCCTACAAATTGCTGCAGATATAAAAATAAATTCTAACAAGTTAGAAATCTATTTCCTGGAAGGGAAATAGCTCTGTTATGGGTTTCTCAGTGCACTGATCTACTATCTATAACCAAAAACCAGGTATTAGTAAATCTACCATTGCATTCCTATTGCTCACACCAATTTAATGTGTAATGCTAAGCAGGACATATAACTGAACTAACCTGGTACTTATTCAGAAATGGAGACAGTTACATTTACTCAACTCAAGAGGGGTCTTGTGATCTGCTTAGATCCATTATCACCTATCTCCTCCCCAGCAATTCACTGCTTACAGAACTAGCAGAGACTAAGATGTGTTTTTGCACCAACAGGCAACAGTGCAAGACCTGACTTTAGCAAATGCTCTTTAAAGCAAAAAAGGCAAGAAAACAAAACATGCTTCAGACCCTCCTTGATGAAGCATTTCTGGACATACTAATGTATCAGTATCAACAAGGACAAGTGTAGAGTCTTGCACCTGGGAAAGAACAACCCCATGGACCAGTATAGGTTGGAGACTGACCTGTTGGAAGGCAGTGAAGGGGAAAATGATTTGGGGGTCCTGGTGGATGGGAAGGTGACCATGAGCCAGCAATGTGCCTCATGGCCAGGAGGGACAAGGCCATTCTGGAGTGTATTAGAAGGGCTGCAGCTAACAAGTGGAGAGAGGTTCTCCTGCCCCTTTACTCTGCCCTGGTGAGGCCACATCTGCAGTACTGTGTCCAGTTCTGGGCCTCCACTTCAAGAGGGACATAGAACTGCTTGAGAGCATCCAGAACAGGTCCACAAAGATGCTGAAGAACATCTCTGTTAGGAGGAGAGCCTGAGGGAGCTCGGGCTGTGCTGCTTGGAGGAGGCTGAGGAGTGACCTCATTAATGTTTTTAAAGATGTAAAGGGTGAGTGCCAAGAGGACACAACCAGGTTCTGTTCGGTGATGCCCAATGCCAGCACAAGGGGAAATGGTTGAAGCTGAGGCATAGGAAGTTTCACTTAAACATGAGGAGGACTTTTTCCCTTTGAGGGTGACAGAAGACTGGAACAGGCTGCCCAGGGGGGTTGTAGAGTCTGCCTCTCTGGAGATACTCAAAGCTCACCTGGATGTGTTCCTGTGTGATCTGCTCTAGGTGATCCTGCTCCGGTAGGGGGATTGGACTGGATGAGCTTTTGAGGTCCCTTCCAGCCCCTGACATTCTGTGATTCCACAATTCAACGATTCTATCTCTGTGCTATTCCTCTTCAGCTGTGTTCATTCCTATTTTCCATAGTACTGTGAGAGTTGTGATGTTTAGTTTCCCATAGTTTTCACATGGCCACCCCTAAGGTCCTTGATTCTCATTCCAGGAACAAGTTTTTGATTTGGACCTCTGATTCTTCACTACCAACCTCCATGTCTTGAGATTCTTCTACTTGTGAAGTAGGTCTTCTCTCAGGCTTGGTGGAGATTTTCTTTTCATAACCCACCTCAGAGTAAGGAAGGATTTTAACAGAAGTGCATACAGCTCTCCAAATTCTGTAGCTTGTTTTTCCACAGCTCATTTAGTCAACAAGCTGCAAGTTTCATAGCTAGATACATTTCACAGCTCACTTTCACCCCATGAAGAATGGCTGAGATAGAACCATAGAATCATTAAAGTTCTAAAACACCTCTAAGACCATCAAGTCCAAAACCACCATACCCACTAAACAACTAGCTGAAACAAAAAATTGTGGAATCACAGACTGGTTTGGGTTGGAAGGGACCTGAAAGATCAACCCCCTGTGCAGTAATCAGGGACATCTTCATCTATGGCAGGTTGCTCAAAAACTCCACCCAAGCTGGCCTGTTAGATATTTACAACCACCTGAAAGAAGGCTGAAGCAAGGAGAGGTCACTCTCCTCTCTCAAGAAACAAGTGACAGGACAAGAGCTGCACCAGGTGAGGTCTAGGCTGGATATGAGGAACGAAAGTGTGTCAAGCCCTGAAATAGGCTGTGCAGGGAAGTGGTAGAGTCAGGTGGAGTTTCAGGGCTTGACAATGCACCTGAGAAAGAAATTTTTCCACATGTCCAACCTGAAACTGGGCAAGTCTGGCCCAGGTAAGTTCTACAAGCAGACATATTGCCATGGAGACTCCATTTCCAAACTCAAACCCCAGAGAATTCTGCAGTGTGGTCCTTCCAGTTGCAAGATCCTTGTTGCATAGATGAAAAGTCTGTTGTGATTCTGCCCTTAGTCAGTGTCCCTGCTTCACAGAGCCAAGAGATCTCCCAATCCAGATGCAGAGCTGAAACTGTCTTAGGATCTTGGAGCACAAGAAGGACAATGAAGCTGTTGTCCAGAGGAGGCCCCCAAAATGTTCATAGAATAATTTTGGTTGGAAAAGACTTCTAAGATCATTGAGTCCAAACTGTTTATCTAACACCACCGTGATCATTAAACAACATCCCAAAGTGGCATGTCTGCAGGTTTTTTGAATGGAGATGACTCCACCAGCTCCCTTGGCTCCCTGTTTCAATGCCAGACCACTCTTTCAGTAAAGCTATTTTCCTAATATCCAGTCTATTTATTATTATCTCCCAGATGCTTCAGGGAGCACTTTACTTACTTGCAAACTTGGCTTCATTATGGCTTTACTGAAGATGGAGTCTTCCTCAGCAGCAGCTGGATAATCTGATTTGCTTTCGGTAAGTGCAGGTACAGAGATCCATGTCACAGTCTTACGAGAATAAATCTGAAATTCATCCTAAAGGAATATACAAGAGAAGTGTCACAATTTCCATCAAAAGCAGACCACACTCACTATCCCCTTGGATTGGTAGGCTTTTCTACTCCAGTTTCTTTAAAGAACTAACCAACAGGGACCTCCCAACACCTGTGACTGGCAAATAAATCAGCAGAATGGGAGCAGAGCCAAGACCCTGTCAAATTGTGAGTACTACAAATAATTCACAGACTGCAGGTCTGTCTGGTTGCTTGGCTGATAAGGATGGAATATGAACACCCAGGTCACGATCTAGAACATACAAACAGTGCAGGACAATCTGAGACACAGTGATCCTCCTGCAAAGGGAAGATCAAAAGGAACACAGTGTTGTACTGAAAAATGGGGTTGGAGTGCCCAACAGCTTTTCACAATGATCTCTGTCTTAACACTTTGTTGGGAAAGATGTAGTAACACCATCCCTCCCTTACAGTACCTTAGACAAGCTTTAGCCACAAACTGACTTTGTGATCTTGCCACTTTTTAGGAAAATAAGTTCAACATTGGAGCTGCCTGGCAACTCATGTTGGTAGAAGGGCCTTACAGGTTAGAGTAACTACTGTGCTCCACACCCTCATGTTAAGCTTCAGTCCTGAACACTGAACTTAACATGAATTAAAGACAGCTATGAGATGGACTACTGTATCATGTTCCATGTCTGAGCAGTTTGGCAGATGGAAAAAGCTGATTGCCTCAGCCAGGCAGGTCCTGAAAGCATGGTCATTAAATTTCACTTTGAAATGAATCATAGAATCATAGAATGGTAAGGTTGGAAGGGACCTCAAGGATCATCTAGTTCCAACCCCCTGCCATAGGCAGGGACGCCTCCCACTAGTACAGGTTACTCAAGGCATACTCCAATCTTGCCTTTAACNCTCAAGGCCTCCTCAAATCTGGCCTTGAACCCCTCCAGGGAGGGAGCAGCCACAACCTCCCTGGGCAACCTGTGCCAGTGTCTCACCACCCTCACTAGAAAGAACTTCCTTCCAACATCTTCCCTCTGCCAGTTTAAACCCGTTGCCCCTTGTCCTGTTGTTGCAAGACCTTGTAAATAATCCCTCCCCAGCCTTCCTGTAGGCCCCCTTCAGATACTGGAAGGCTACTCTAAGGTCTCCTGGAAGACACCCAACCCTTGTATTTATAAACATTGATTAGATCCCCTCTCAGTCTTCTCTCCAGACTAAAAAGTCTCTGGTCTCTCAGCCTTTCCTCATAAGGCAGTACTCCAATCCCTTAAGGAGGACAGAAGGAAGCCCATCAGCCTGATCCTTGGAATTTTCTCTTGCTTGTAAAATCTGCATTCATAAGTCATCATCATCTCTGCAACTGCAACGTAAGAGCCTGTTAACTCACTGCTGTTGCTGAATTTTGACTCGCTTTAGTCCAAATGATGAGCACCTGTGTTATTCACTGCTTCCCATCTCAAACTGTATCCTGGTGTCTACTCAATTTGAAATCTAAATTAAAAGATAATGATCAGAAAATAAATGTCATTCTACTGAAAATATCCATTTAAGAGGTGCACAAATAAGGCACGTAAGAATTATTGAGGTGGGATTTTGTAACCCTTAAGTTGTTAAAAAAGATTAATATTTGGTACAGAATATTTCTTTTTCTTCTTTTTTTTTTTTTTTCCCCCCTGTTGTCATACTGTGTGCAGTTCTGGAGCCCTCAACCCAGGAAGGACATGGAAGTGTTGGAGTGGGTCCAGAGGAGGCCACGAAGATGATCAGAGGGCTGGAGCAGCTCTCCTATGAGGACAGGCTGAGAGAGTTGGGGCTCTGCAGCCTGGAGAAGAGAAGGCTTCGAGGGGACCTTAGAGTAGCCTTCCAGTATCTGAAGGGGGCCTACAGGAAGGCTGGGGAGGGATTATTTACAAGGTCTTGCAACGACAGGACAAGGGGCAATGGGTTTAAACTGGCAGAGGGAAGATTTAGGCTGGATGTTGGAAGGAAGTTCTTTGCAGTGAGGGTGGTGAGACACTGGCACAGGTTGCCCAGGGAGGTTGTGGCTGCTCCCTCCCTGGAGGTGTTCAAGGCCATGTTGGATGAGGCCTTGAGTGAGCTGGACTAGTGGGAGGTGTCCCTGCCTATGGCAGGGGGTTGGAACTAGATGATCCTTGAGGTCCCTTCCAACCTTACCATTCTATGATTCTATGATTCTATGATCTCCTTTCAACTGCTAACATCCTGTGATCTTGTGGTCCTGTGATTAACAGTAGCCATCATATTTGAATACAGACATAATCAGAATTCAGGAAGGTAAACCCAGGCTGGCATTTTAACACACACACACCCCAGAAAAAAAAAAAAAAACAAACTAGGAAATCTGAAATAGTCAAATGCCCAGAGTATACTTTAAGAGACCTTCCTGTTAACAAGAACCTGCAATATGAGTCCATTCTTGCTTAATTACATAAAGGTTCATTTAAATGCTTGTTTATTTGGGAAGTGTTTGGCGTGGCAAATCCATTTATAATAGCACACAAGAACAGGTAACTGAAAATATAAACTGAACTGAAGATTAACAAGGGAGATTAAGGCTAATGTGCTTCTTTTAAGCTAAAGAGACAAATAAACATGCTCCTTGCCCATTAGGATGCAAGTTTTCAAAACCCAGTGTTTTAAATGTGTGCTCTTTCTGACCATTTAAGAAAGCAGCTCACATACAGTGGTAACAACTGGTCCATTTTGCAACTGGACGTTTTGCAAATGCCATTGTTCAGGAATCTTTGAAGCAGAACAAATCAAACTTCTGGATGAAAACCAACCCTGCTAGCTTCTGGAGTATTCAGGCTTAGCTGGGATTCAGAGCCAAATCTCAGTTTGCTTCTTTTAGTGTTGCAGTAGCATGAAATGAAATCAGGTTTTCCATATGTTCATGGAACCACAGAACGTTAGGGGCTAGAAGGACCTTCAAAGCTCATCCAGCCCAACCCCCATGACAGAGCAGGATCACCTAGACCAGATCACACAGGAGCACATTCAGGTGGGTTTTGAATATCTCCAGAGAGGGAGACTCCGCAACCCCCCTGGGCAGCCTGTTCCAGTCTTCTGCCACCCTCTGTGATGGTTTGAGGCCAATTGGAATATTTTAACAAGATAAATTAGATCATTGCTCATAAAAAGAAAATCATGGTGATTTCTATATCATTTGTTGGTTTGCTGAAAGGGATAAAAAGCCAAAAAGTAAAGTATTTGTCATGCTTTGTTCTGGGCTACTGCTTCCTTTTGCTTCTGCTTCACTCTGCTCTAATATCTCTCCAATAACAGTGTAAGCTTTTGCTGGTTGCTTTTGCTTGTCTGTCTGGGAAAGTAGAGGGAGAAAGACAGGGTAGCTTTGAACCCCTTTCTGAGCAGTTTCATTTGTCCAGGAGGGAGTTTGGATTTCTGTATTATTTCTGATTTGTATATAGTTGTAAATACTTGTAAATATTTTATGTATATATGCTTGTAAATTTTGCTTTCCTGTAAGTACAGCTTCATCTTACTTCCAAAGAGTCTGAGCTAGTCTGGTAAATTTCAATAATGGGGGGTGGAAAGTTCCTAACCCACCACACCCTCACAGTGAAGAAATTCCTCCTCATGATTACATGAAACTTCCTATGCCTATGGGACAGTCCTCAACAGAATCTGTAGTAGGAAACTACTAGCAAAAGACAACAGCCCTGATAGCATGAAGTGCAGCATTGTGGGCTTACCAGCCATGAGGAAGGGCTGATGGGAAATGGAAACATACAGCCAAGAAAACAGTCTAAGCTTTTGCTCTCTTCCTTATGCCGTTCCCTCATCAAGCATTGTTGGACACTACTGGGAAGAGAGCTAGACAAATGTTTGGTTTGGGTCACAGCCCACATTTTGGCAGAGAGAGGCAGATTCACCAGGACAGCTAAGTGGGGAAGAAAGGACTCTGGCAAGCAAAGAGACGATTTAGGATCTGGAGTACAAATCTGCAACGTAGAAAACATGTGAAGGGTAGAAGGGAGGAGGAAGGACTGAGAGCAAATAAGCAGTCTCAAAGTTCATCTGAATTTCTTCCCCTTCATTCCAATCATCAATTTGCACATAATTTGTGGAATACTTGGGAGTTGTTTAAATCAGTGATAATAAACATGAGATACTATTGCAGGAAATTAGCAATGCAAGAGATTTTGGCTAACTGGATTCTTTCCAATTAACTGCATACTAGGGACTAATTTAAAGCAGGCACCTACTGTTGTTCTGAGCAGAAAAGTGTCAGCTTCTTCCAAGCTGCAGCGGATGCAGTTTGCCCACACATCCCACTCTGGCTTCCAGTAAAAGAGCAGCAGCAGAGCCCCACAGGACAAGACGTAGCCAGCAATGCACAAAGCCTTTCGGCAACCATGAGTTTTGTAGCCAAAAATATCCTGTACAGCAAAGACAAAAGGCAGCCATGAGTTTTGTAGCAAAAAAAAAAAAAAAAAAAAACCTGTACAGCAAAGACAAGAGGCAAATTATTATTGTTTCTCTTAAAGAAACACTTTCTCATCATTCCACTGATCTCCTGTTTGGTATTGTACAACACAGAACAAAAAACAAACCAAAACAAAACAGTCTTACAACTTGTGTTTGGCTTCCTTATGTGTTCTACACATGAGCAGGGAAGAATTTTACACAGTATCACAGTATCACAGTATCACCAAGGTTGGAAGAGACCTCAAAGATCATCAAGTCCAACCCATTACAACAGACCTCAAGACTAGAGCATGGCACCAAGTGCCACGTCCAAATCTGCCTTGAACACCTCCAGGGACGGTGACTCCACCACCTCCCTGGGCAGC
>VWZE01008317.1:33558-44974 GCA_013396675.1 Eubucco bourcierii
AAAAAATTCCAAAAAATTTTTCACCCCCCCCCAAAAAAAAAAAAAAAAATTAAAAAATTGATTGCGGTAGTCTGACCAAATTTCTGAAATTTCTGTATTTGTGAAATTCAGCATGAGAGCCTTGGAATGTTACCAAAATATAGAAGCTCTAATCTTTATACCTTAAGTTAGGAACACAGGCTGGCCTGGTCAGTGTTCTAAAGGACAGCTGATGAACTTGAATATGCCTGGACTAGGGGATGGAAAGTGCTGAGGACCCACTGGAGCAGCTGGGGCAGGCCCTGCCTCAGAATCAGCACTGCTGCTGTCCTGCCATAGCAGTGAGTCTGTATTAATGCACCTGCACTGTAGAGACTCATCCAGCGACTGCGTGGTGCTCACTGACACTGTGTGGCTGCACCAGCTGGAGCTGCTTTCCACAACTGAGTGTGGACACAGCCTTTGAAGAGTTATTACCATCTTCCATAGTAGCTCCAGTATGGGGATTTTGGACCTTGCCAATATGTCATTGTCCTAAATAGTAATAGTAGCAGTAGTAGTAGTAGTAGTAATAATAATAATAAACAGTAGTAACAATAAAAACAGTAGTAATAATATCAACAATATTGATAATGATATCAATTATAACAACTATAACAATAATATGTGTAAGAACAAATAATGAATACTTGCAGAACGTTTTGCATGTTAAGAGTGTCACAGGAAGCTACTCAGTATGAGTAGAGGAAATTGTTGCAGTGAGGCAAGATGCCTTCAAAGAGTTGTTGGTCAGCATTACAGTTTAAATGCTGCCAGATCTTGGTGCCAAGGCCAAATTCCCTCTCAGCAGTCTTATCAGGGATTGGCTAAAGTAAATTTAAATGCACACAGTGAATTTATAGAGAAGACTCAGCCCTGATCTAAGACAGGAGATTGCGTGGCTGCAATTACATCAGATGACCAGGAGAGTTTGCTAACATAAGGGTTAAGATTCCTCAATCTCCTTCTTCCTACTATGTCTGAAGCAATTGTGCAACCTGCTTCTGGTGATCAGATATCTGCAGCCACACATATTGCAAGATCTATTCCGAAGGTGAGAAGAAAAGGCAACATAATTGTGAGGATGAGTAATGCATAATTTCTGTTTCTGTGCTGGTGTCTTTGCTTGTCCTGTGAAACATGAGCTCTACCCAGTGGTTCTAAACTCTCCCCCAGCCTACCTGGTCTATATTCTTCTGTAAAACACAGATTCTCTCTTTCAAGATAATCTCTATGGGATTTCTAGAGGGAAGAAAGTGGCAAATATGGGGGAAAATGGATGGTAAACTGCACAGAGAGCTGGCCTGTATTGCACAGGATCTGGTTATACGACCTTGAGACGCACACACTCAGCATTTTCAAAGGCTTCTGTAATCTCTGAGCAGCCCAAGAGAATAAGGCAACTCTGCAGAAGATAGATTGCAACTCCTGAAGGACAGCAAATAGGCAAGGTTGCTAGCAGGTAGTGAAGCAGTCACATGCTATTAATATACATACTCTCATAAACAGGTGAAAGGCTCTCCATTCACCTCTGCCTATTTGTATACTTAACAAAAGGGTTACAAAATGGATATCAGCACCAGCGTAAAGAAATTGTGCCTAGAACAGTGTGAACCTTCAGTGCACAACAGTGGTTTATGAACAACATTCAGAAGCTTGCATCCAGACTTCACAACTTGTCAGCAAAGCAAAGGAACTCCCAAGGAGACAGAGATGCCTAAGGGAAGAACTGTGAAAAGAATGTGCCTTCAGACTTCCTCCAGCAAATGGTTGGGCCTGGAATAACTGGAATTATATTTTCAAATTGGGATGGGCATTAATATCAGCGTAAGGAAGAATGAAATTGTTGCCATATGCATCTTGCTTCTGTCAGTGAATCATTCCTTTAATTTCCAGATTTGTGCCTTACACCCAAAGCCTGAACAGTCAATGAGGCTATAGTTAATACATCTAGGAAGGCAGAGGGTGGACAAGCAGCATGTGAGTTGCAGTCATCTGGGATCTTCTTCTCTTGGTGCTGTTCTTCTCTGCTGAAATGCTGAATGATTCTCCAAACTTTATATGACAACGTAACAACAGAGCTATGGCAAACTCTTGTCTTTCTCTGCCTAGGAATCCATGCACCTACATATCAAACTATGTGCTTGAGTCTCCCTGTGCCTACACATTTCCATGTCTTTGTTCACCAGAATAGTTTCCTCACCAAAAGAAACCAAAATATCTCAAGACACTTTCCAAACCCAAATTTAGGAGAGAGGGAGACAAGGAAAACATCTCAGCTAGGAAAAAAAGGCCTGAAGGGACATTGTGGAGAGGCTGGAGATGGTCTCTTCTCACAGGTAGTTGGAGACAGAACAAGAGAGTATGGCCTCAAGCTGAGTCTGAGTAGGTTTAGACTGGATATTAGGAAAAACTTTTTCAAAGAGAGAGTGGTCAGGCACAGGAATGAGCTGCCCAGGGAGGTGGTGGAGTCACCCAGCCTGGATGTGTTTAAGTGTCATTTGATGTGGTGCTTAGGGATATGGTTTAAGGTGAATCTTGTGGAGCAGGGTTATAGGTTGGACTTGGTGATCCTGAGGGGCTTTGCCAGCCTGGGTGTTTCTGTGATTCTGTGTGCTTGTTGGTTTGTGTCTCGGTGAATGTGACATTTCTGACTATAGATGTTCAGGAGCTCTGCAAGGAGTAAGCTGAGAAAGAAGAAAAATCAGATGTTAACTTCTGATTTGTATCTTGAATGTCCATGCAGGAATGTAAAGCCAAAGCAAAGTATTTGCCATGGTTTGAAACTGGCTGGAGTGGATTACATCATTCAGATGTAAAGTTAGGTAGGGAACTAGATCATACTCCAAACATAACTTGGACCCAAGTTCCCAGGTCCCAAGGCCAGAACTTTTCAGTACTTAACTTTAGAACAAACTGTTCTGTCAGGTTGAGCTGTTTTTATGTGACCCTGTGCCTTCAGCTGGAAGTACTACAGCAATGAATATTGCATTCATAAATCCAAACAGTGGTTTCAACTCCTCATTGAAACAGAACCGGTATTAGTACAAACATTTCTCACTTGTCAAATAAGTAATCAAGGGCACAATGTCCACCTGGAGACCAGTGCCAAGCGGTGTCCCTCAGGGGTCAGTGCTGGCACCAGTGCTGTTTAACGTCTTTGTCAATGACATGGACAGAGGAATCAGTGCACCCTCAGCAAGTGTGCAGATGACACCAAGCTGTGTGGCACAGTCGACTTGCTAGAGGGCAGGGATCCATCTAGAGGGACCTGGACAGGCTGGAGAGGTGGGCTCAGGCCAATCTCATGAGATTCAACAAGGCCAAGTGTAAGGTCCCGCACCTGGGTAGGCACAATCCCAAGCACAAATACAGGCTGAGTGGTGAATGGCTGAGAGTAGCCCTGAGGAAAAGGACCTTGGAGTCTGGGTTGATGAAAAGCTCAACATGAGCCTGCAGTGTGCACATGCAGCCCAGACAGCCAACCGAGTCCTAGGCTGCATCAAGAGCAGCGTGGCCATCAGGGCAAGGGAGGGGATTCTGCCCCTTTACTCTGCTCTTGTCAGACCCCATCTGGAGTCCTGTGTGCAGTTCTGGAGCCCTTAGCACAGCAAGGACATGGAAGTGTTGGAGCAGGTCCAGAGGAGGGCCACGAAGATGATCAGAGGGCTGGAGCAGCTCTCCTACGAGGACAGGCTGAGAGAGTTGGGGCTCTGTCTCCTGGAGAAGAGAAGGCTTCCAGGAGACCTTAGAGTAGCCTTCCAGTATCTGAAGGGGGCTACAGGAAGGCTGGGGAGGGACTATTTACATGGTTTTGTAATGACAACACAAGGGGCAATGGGTTTGAACTGGCAGAGGGGAGATTTAGACTGGATGTCAGGAGGAAGTTCTTTGCAGTGAGGGTGGTGAGACACTGGAACAGGTTACCCAGGGAGGTTGTGGTTACTCCCTCCCTGGAGGTGTTCAAGGCCAGATTGGAGGAGGCCTTGAGTAACCTGTACTAGTGGGAGGTGTCTCTGCCTATGGCAGGGGGTTGGAACTAGATGACCCTTGAGGTCCCTTCCAACCTTAGCATTCTATGATTCAATGATTCTATGAAGTCAATAATGAAATTCCTTAGGAGAATTCTCTCAGTGATGGAATTCTATAGGAGAATTGTTTTCCCCTCACCTTCAGAAAGCTACTATTAGACCCACAAGAGACGTATCCATAATGCGCCCAAAGAGGGAAACAGGAATGCACGTGATGCAGGTTTTTCAGCAGTGTTGCCTACCCATGTGAATGGCCTGCATTAACTAGGTTTTAGAAATTCTTCAAGCTTATGCAGGATCCACTGGGTCTATACTACAAAGATCTCCAAGAAAACACTTGTCTGCTATGGCAAACAATGCCTTTCAGGTTGGCAAACCTCTCAATGCTGATGTCACGAGCAAGAACATGACTGTCAGGAAGGTTTCATGTTCTTGTGGAAAGGAGAACAACTTCTTCTGGGTTGTATTTCCTCACACAAAGAGGCTGTGCTGATATAGACAGGCTTTTGGTGAAGATGGGTCTGATGAACACACACACATCTGTAGCTTGACAACTTTCCTACTGCATGAGCAGAGTTCTTAGGACTCACTGTGTGCATTTGGCATCTATAACATTACACGGCCAAATACCCTGGGTTCTTGAGGGTGACAGACTGAGATAGTGGGAAACAAAGCTAAGATCAGCTGCCCATAAGGCTCCCCATAGAATGGTTTGTGTCGAAAGGGACCTCTAAAGGTCATCCAGTCCAAACTCAAGATCTCAGAGGAGGTAGCACTGTTTACAAAGGAGGTTGGCCTGCGGGGCTTATCTCATTTCTGCAAAATGGTTTTTGATAAGCAAAAATCATTTTTTAAAGTAGTGTATTGTAAAACTTTACTTGCTCATCTGTTAGCATCCCTTTCTCATGAGACTTGCCAATGGTCAGAAGTCTGGCTAAAACACAACTTGTGAGTGAAGGATCTAGAAAGAGACCATGGAAATGTTGGACAGAATAAGCTGTCAGATCTGTGCAGCTGGCAGGAAATGTGTTTATGCCAAGACAGGTTCTTAACTGTTTTTACAGTCATACAAAACCAGCACTCAAGGGTTTATCACTTTAGCGTCCAGAAAGTCTTTGTTACCTGTGTTTAAAAGAAAATTTGTCTGTAATTTCCAAGTCACTTGCACAGCAGAATCTAAATGCAAAAGTCAAACAAGTTCAGACAACCTTTTCTTTAGAGAAAACAAAGCCTATATTTACCAGCAAGGAGCCTGAAGAGTGGCCATGAGCTATCATATTTCTGGCAACCCAGTCACTAGGTACCCTATCACAAACACCCTGTTGCTATAACAACAGATAATAAGATTAGACTTGAAAGACTGGTTAAGATTCACAAGGAATTTAATACCTGAGTCTCATTCTTGACCACCAGAACCCGTTTCACCAGAGGCTCTTTTTTCTGTTCTCTCTCAGAAACCTCTACCAACATTCAGTATTGTACCATTTGGAACAAGGTTGTGCCTTTTGTGTTCTGTTTTAATGTTAAGAGCTCGATTTTTCAAACTCATGGTGTATAAAATTCCTGCATCAGATTCCCTTCAGAATTTTACCATCCCAAAGGAGGCAGACAGTTGTCAATATGCAGCAGAAAACTGGGAACAATTGACTTCTGTTACTCCATTACTTCAGACATTAGCAAGTGGGGAACACAGGCTTCTGGCAAATCCTTCCTGAAGCAGCAGCCTGTTGAAGTCTATCACAATGTTATGCACTGCAAGATTCAGGCTTTGCACTTCAGGCTTTGCAAAAAGAGAATAATTATTCCTAAACTGTACAGAGAGGAGCATCAAATTGGCAGAGGGTTCAAAGCTGTGTTTTTCCTCCCTTTTCCTATTCTACCAACGATTACTTCTTAAACAAAGCAAAGCAAAGCAAGACAAAGCAAAATGATATAAAGACAATAAAGCCCCCACAAACAAAAAATTAACCAAAAAACTCCAAACAACATTCAAATGAGTCTTTCTGAAGGAAAAAAAAAAAAAAAGACATGATAATTCCTAAAATAATTCCCTTCCTAGTACCATATCTATTAGCCCTCTCTGATCCAAGCTGATGTGTCCAGAGTGTTTTCACTGTCATTCCAGTACTACAAATGGATATCACACGACCACAGGATGACAGGATGTTAGGGGTTGGAAGAGACCCGAAGTGATCATCCAGTCCAACCCCCCTGCCAGAGCAGGACCAGACAATCTAACTCAGGTCACAGAGGAACACATCCAGACAGGCCTTGAAATTCTCCAGAGAAGGAGACTCCACAACCTCTCTGGGGAGCCTGTGCCAGTACTCTGGGACACTTACAGTAAAGAAGTTCCCCCTTGTGTTGAGCTGAAACCTCCTGTACTGCATCTTCCATCCATTGCTCCTTGTCCTATCCCAGGGAGCAAGTGAGCAGAGCCTGTCCCTCCCTCTTGACCCCCCCATCCCTCAGATATTTATAAACATTTTTTAGATCCCCTCTCAGTCTTCTCTTCTCCAGATTAAGCAGTCCCAGGTCCCTCAACCTCTTCTCATCAGGCAGTGTTCCAGTCCCCTTATCATCCTTGTAGCCCTTTGCTGGACCTTCTCCAGTAGATCCCTGTCCCTCCTTAAACTGGGGAGCCCAAAACTGAAGGCAGTACTCAAGATGGGGTCTCACCAGGGCAGAGTAGAGATATGAGGAGAAATATGTATTATCTCATGCACTCAATATACTTCACTAAGTTTGATCTGGGTACCACGAGAGTGAACTCTCATTCCAGCAAATGTACTCTATCCATGTAAAGTAATCCCAAAGTCTATACAAGGATTTCCTTAGATGTCCTAAGTCTGAATGAATATTCTTCAATGCAGGACTGTCTAGCATCTCAGTTGTACCAAGAAATGAAAACACTGAAACAAATTTAGAAGTCTGAGGTAATAGGAGACAGGAAATACCTTGGGGGCACTGTGGTGTGCCCCTCTAAGAAGGTGACATGGCTGGCAGAAGTCACAGAAGTGCCTCTACACCAATGACTGTTTACAAAGGCCTGTGGAGATAAGACAAGGGGCAATGGCTTCAAACTAAAGAGCAGATTTAGATTGGATGTTAGGAACAAGTTCTTTACCATGAGGATGATGGAACACTGGAACAGATTGCCCAGGGAGGTGGTTGAGGCCCCATCTTTGGAGATACTGAAGGTGAGGCTCAACAGGATTCTGGGCAGCCTAATCTAGTTGAGGATGTCCCTGCTGACTGTGAGAGGGGTTGCACTAGATGACTTTTGGAGGTCCCTTCCAACCCAGATCATTCTATGATTCTATGGTGTGCTGGTTTGAGGTTAATTAGAATATTTTAATAGAGAAAATTACACTATAGGCTGTGAAAGGAAAACATCATGATGTTTACTTCACTCATACACTTGCTGGAGAATTGTTTGGGAACANAAGGTGGAAGGGTGGTTGGGAGCCCCTCCTGGGGTCTCTGATATTCTGGGAGGGGAGTTGTGTTGTTGTATTACCTTTTACTTGTATATTTCTATAAATATTGTGTATATAGTGTAAATATCTGCTGTACATTGTGCAAAGCTGTAAATAGAGCTTCATCATTTAACTTCCAGTCGACTGAGTTCTAGTCTGGGTCATTTTACAAAGTGTGGGGGGGTGGGGAACTCCCAAACCTTAACATATGGTTCTATGATTCTAAGTTTTTCTCCTCATTAGAGCTCCCCAGCTTAAGCCATGAAAAGGAACAGCTACTTCTACACAGGAAATCCTTGCATGACCAGAACACAAATGAACCACTTGCATGATTTGAAAATTACTTGAAGTATTTCACTCTGGAAGAACTGACACCTGCTCAATGTCAGCTGTTAGGTTATGACACTAAGTGATACGATCTTGTTTGAGAAGTCAGGTGGTGCTTGTCAAGAATTTGGTTCATGTGGATTACGCTGACTGTAGAAAATAATGTTGAAAAGCATTTTTCATGGCTCAGAATTAAAAAAAAAAGAAAGAAAGAAAAAGAAAAAGGAAAAAGAGGTTGCAGTATCAGCAAGACATTGAGTGTCAATGCCACTTGTGGCTGCCAATAACTTTAAATACGCGATTCTAACAAAGAATACCTGCTCATAATTCTCTTTTACCTCATGTACTCTCCTTTTCTCTTCTTCTTAGGCACAGCCTTGTCTCTTTTTTAACACGTTACTTTCTTTTACTCTTCCACACAAACACACACATTAGCTGTTCTCTCTTTCTATACAAGTGTTGGTTTCCCCCCTCACACTCTTACAGTAGCTTAAACAACTTCATAGACATTTTCCTCTCTCACACACCTGTAACTTTTCTCTCTCTCATGGCTGTGTAACAAGGACATGTCCACACCTATTGAATATGGCACAGCTTGGCTACGGTTTTACTTGCACCTGCCACTCATCTTCTTTTGTCAACGTTATTCCTGTGATCTTCCTTTGGGAACCCCAGGTAGATGAGCACTGCTTATGCTCACTGCAGGAATGGAGAACCTGGCAACTGCCAGCCACCCAGGGTTCACAGCACAGACTGTACCTGTGCAGCAGCCATGCACGGAAAGCTTCAGACTCACAGTGCAGAACCCTGAGCACTGGGCACATGCTGAGTATGAGACCGGTGAGAAACAAGAGCATTACTGGGATAGCTGGCTCCATGCAAGTACAACTTAGGTGTCTGGAACTGGACGTGCAGGGTACAAGAGCGTGGCTCTAACGCAGCACCAGACAGCAGGCTTATATCTAATTAGCTCAAGCTGGATTCTGCTAGTGACAGTAGTGGGACGAGAATGACAGGGTGTTTATGGTCCTAGAAGGACAAGGGCAGGGCGGAGCCCAGACACAAAGCCATCATCTGTTTGGAGTTGGGGAGCAGTGAGTGGCACATCAGCACCAGGGCTAGAGCCAGGAGCGGGGTGCTGCCAGCAGGTTTAGTAACTGGCGGCAGAGGCAGGCGGGTGCTGCATTGCGCTGGGATAATTAGTCCCCACCCGCAGAGCCAGTGCCTCGCACTTCCTGCAGCGCTCACTTCACGCTGCCGGACGACTCTACCGCATTCCCCAGCACATCCCACGTCACTCGGGTTTGCATCACACAAAATATGACACCCCCTTTCCCGAGTGGCAGAGAGCCGGCTGAAGAGCCGTCTTTGTACCTAGGGATAACAAAGGTCCATGCTTTGCCACCGCGTGGTCTCTTTTCACCGAAACGGAATTCTCGCGCGGTAGATTTTGAAGATTTCTCCAGGATTTCTGGAAGTGAACAGTCATGTCAGCTCGTAAGTTACTGTGTTTGCTGGGGCTGGTGTACACCCGGGAATCCTACACGTACACACGGCAGAGCTCTGCATCACAGAGAAGCACTTCTGCAGCACAGAAGTGCCTGTAAAAGCACTGCATTTACCAGACATGAATGCGAACTGTTGCTGTACATCATGGGGCTGGCATGTCCAGCAGAATCTCTTAGGTGAACAGAATGCATATATGCTGAACAGCTGATCCGTAACACTCAACACCAAAGCAGCTAAGAAGCACTGAATTTACTACAGTTTATGCACTTAAGGTTACTTAAGAGAAGCAGATCAGATATTTCATGTAAGCATAGGACTCGTTTCCACATGTTACAGAATGTGTGTAAACATACTCTCCCCTGGGAAACTCTGGGGGGAAAAAAAATATAGTAGCTCTGCAAACAGAAAAATGAGTGGTGGGTGGAGGGGAAGAAGGAATTTAGGAATCAAATTAAGTGGTTCTGTATTCAGAAAGAAGCTTCATACAGATGCTCAGGCTGGAATTGTGTTGCAAATTCAACTATTTGGAAGTAATTTATGCCAACACATCACATATGTTTTTATGTTCCAAAGACAACCAAGGCTCCCAGTCCTTATGTAAGTGGAGCTGACTCTAGAGATTCAGCTGTCAAGTTCCTAGGATGAACTCTGGTTCATCTCTCAAGTTCATAGATGGCCACCTCCACTCCATCCTGATTTACAATGCCACATCAATAATCTGCCAAGCCACCCCCTGTTGGAAGGGATAACCAGCTAAATCCAGTGGACTCATACAACTTTGTCCCTGCTAAACCAAACTCCCTTTCCAGCTGTACATTTCTGCTATGAGAGCACCCCCACTATCCATAGCTAAATCACAGACTATAACTTTTTATTCCAGAACATGTAGGGTCTTCTGCTCCAAGCTGAGGAATATGGACAGAGATAAGACTCACCATTTCATTCTCTTCTCCCTGGTTAAGCTGTGCATAATGGTTTTTGGCAGGATTTTCCCCCATGGAATGACCTTCCAGAGACCTTCTAGAGCACCCTCAGCACAGACCTCCAGTGTTGTATGCTTGAACCTCTCCACGTTGAGGAAGTGTTCTAAAGTACACACCTTATAACTCTGCTGATGTTTGAAGAATGGAGCTCCTCCCTCTCTGTGGGGTTTGCAGGTAGCATTCATCCCTCCTCCTCTCGTTTTGCTGTTGGGAGTTTTGCAACCGTGAGGGTATGTGCAAAATTCTCTCAAAGGCACTGCAAGAAAGAAAAAGATCTTTCAAGTGTTTGCCACAATCCGGCTGTGGGTCACAGGTGCAAGCAAGTGCTGTTGGCATGGAACTTTCAGGTGAGGGCAAGAGGGAATGTTTTCCTTTGAGAGACTGTGGAAACACTGGAGACCAGGAGTGTGTCCAAAGGAGAAGTAGAATAGGCATTGTGGTTGTAAACACTTAGCAACCAACCTGAACTAAGTGTCCAACTGCGGTCCCCATCTATGCCTTGGAGACAAACTCAAGTTCTGGAAATGGGGGCCACAGTTTGTACAGCTGGAGTTATGAATTGTCCATTTATGAATGGATCCAACCATGTGGGATCTGTAACCAATGTTTTTATCTAGTACTAAAAATATGGTCACAGAATGTCTCCTGACTTCACCATGTGTCTTCTGATGCTTTGGGAAATGCCACTGAGGTTATGAACTCCTGAGAGAAACTGGAGTTCCTCAACGGTTGTCACAGATACAAATATCTTAATACCTACAAATCAGTGCCAAAAGGAAGTTGGCAGAAATGTGGCACTGAGGGTTTCATCACCTCCTCTTTTTTTTCCCTTTCCTTTTGTACCCCACTTTTTTCCTTCCTTTTTCCCCTTTTCCCCCTTCCCACCCATTCCTCCTCTTTTCCCCCCTTCCCCCTCTTTTCTCCCTTTATTTCCCCCTTCCTCCTCCTTCCTCTCCTTTTTTCCCTCTCCCTCCTCCTTTCCTGCCTTTTTCCTTATTCCCCTCCTTCCCCCTTTCGTCCCGTTCCCCCTCCTTTCCCTCCCCTTTTCCCCATTCTCACTCATTTCCCC
>VWZE01008317.1:47926-68454 GCA_013396675.1 Eubucco bourcierii
AAAGCCGCGACCCTCTCCCCCATCTTCCGATCCTGGGGCCTCTGTCACGGGCGCGGTGTTCGTTGTAACCTGCTCCCGGCTGAGCAGGCCCTGAGCCCCCGTAGGAACGGGGCTGCCGGCGGGGAAGGCCGAAGCCGTACGAGCGGGTCGGGGTGCAAGGTGTGGGGGCGTGTGTGAATGGCGCAGGGATGAGCATGGGGACTGCCAGGGTGAAACTGATGCGCCCAGGCAGGGAAATTCTCCATCCTTTGGATTCCCCGGGGCTGTGATGTAGAAGGGAGCTGCGTCTCCTGCATCCCCGCCCTAGGGACCTCAGAACACCTTTGTGGTCCAGGCGTTGGCTGCCTTCAGCACCTGCTTTTCGTTCCTTTTGGTTTTCACCACTCTTCTGCACCATTCCAGACAGGAGCAGTGAAACCGAATGACTGGTAGTCTCCAATGTTCCCTGGCAGATTTGGGAGCAGCAGTAGGACTGTAACTGTTCTCTTGTTCCAAGTGAGAAAGGAAATCCGGCTTTTTATTGGGTTACATTTGAAAGACTGCTTTGAAGTCATAGCTATTAGAAGTGCATATGGCCTATCTTTAAAGAAAATTTACCCCAGCAGAAGTGAGGATATTTTGAACTCTTAAACTGGAGCAATGTTTGTAAAATGTTAGGTATAGCTTCCAGAAAAGTTCAGGTTGGAAAAGACCCTCGGGGTCACCAAGTCCAACCAATAACCCTAATCTACAAGTTTCACCACTAAACCATATCCCCAATTACCACATCCAGATGACCTTTAAATGCATCCAGGGTTGGTGACTCCACCACTTCCCTGGGCAGGCCATTCCAATGCCTGACCACTCTTTCCATGAACGTTTTTTCCCTAGTGTCCAGTCTAAACCCTCTCAGTCGCATCTTGAGGCTGTTTGTCCCCATCTGTGAAGATTGTTCTGTAAAGCTCTGTACTTCTCTCATTGCAGAAATTCAACTAGACCTTTTTCTGCTTCAAGATCAGCAGAGTCTGTTAAACAGGAATGCTTAGCTATTGGTAGTAACAGGCCACATTTTCTTCTATTTGACAAGTTATCTATAATCTCATGGCAATGCAAGAGTAGTCAGGTTGCAGACCTGTAATCAGGCAAGCTCTAATGACAGAGCTAACCATGTCTGGAAGGCTCATTTTTGTCATTGTTGTTTAAGAAAACTTTCCAGAGGCTTCAGATTTGGAACTCACTAAACACTTCATCGAATAGAATTGTTCTGGCACCCTTTTCAGTTTAACTGCACTTTTCAGTACAAATATTTTCTAATGTGGAGTCAGTTCCCTGATTTTTTCTTGTTATGTAGTTGCTGTCATATTGCTACTATCCATGGTTGATTTCTGAGCCTCCTGTAATTCCGTGTCAAAGAGGAGAAACTTGTTACTAATTTAGGGATTTTCTGCTCTTGCTTATTACTCTCTAGATACTAAGTTTGTTATTGCAAAGACACAACCTACTGAATGGTTTAGTATAGCAGCAAGAGAATACCATTTGAAATCATAATGACTTTTATGAACAAGGACTGTCATAACAGACAGTGGGGTTCCCTTTTTGTGAAGATTTCCATTGCAGTAAAGGAAATTTCTGAACATAGATAGATAACTGGGAGAAACAATTCCCATAATTCTGATTTTTAACTTATCTTCCAAAAACTCAGTTTCTGAGTCAACCGTACTTTTATAACAAAGTCAAAGCTTCTTTGGACATTGAGATTATGCCTGTCCTAGACCATGTCATCTCTAGTACATGGAAAGTCTCAAGACAAAAAAATGTTTAGATTATAGAACCTGTTATTAGAAAATGCTGTAATATTTCCCATTTCATATGGTTCACTTGTCTTTTAAGATCTATTCATTTTAATTAGGATGAAGGGATGAGTAATTTCTCTTTAATGCTGTGAAGCACTTCCTTCTCTTGTATTTGTCCTCTTTGTAAATAAGTGCACTTGATAATATTGAAAACCCTGAAAAAAGCACTGAGGGATAAACATTAATTTCAAAAACTGTAACTTTACACATATTTTGCATCAAGCATGTGATTTAACATTAAGCATTTTGATATAATGGTGAGACTAAAATGTTACAAAGGAAATTGCAGAATCACGGAATGTTAGAGGTTGGAAGGGACCTCCAGAGATCATTGAGTCCAACCCCCCTGCCAAAGTAGGATCACCCAGAGTAGTCTGCACAGGCATCCAGGTGGGTTTTGAAAGTCTCAAGAGAGGGAGACTCCACAACCTCTCTGGGAAGCCTATTCCAGTGCTCTGTCACTCTCATTGTAAAGAAGTCTCTCCTCATGTTGAGGTGAAACCTTCTCTGTTCAAGCTTTGTATACATAATTGCTCATTGCCGAGTTGTTGTCTTTCCCATGAGCTGGCAAAGCTCTTGAAATGCTGAAGCATGCAGATGGTGTAAGCATGCAAGGAGCTCTATTCCAACCTATCTATTTGTTTTAATGTAGGCAGGATTGATCACATTCCTGTGTTTTAACATGTGCTTTTCCTGGCTGAACTCTGTTTTCAGAATCAAATCTTTCAGACTGAAAGAATAACTGTGAATTACTTTGTTAAACTCTACAAACATGCTGCAACCATCTCCAGCAGTAATCTTAGAGTCATAGAATGGTAAGGTTGGAAGGGACCTCAAGGATCATTGAGTTCCAACCCCCTGCCATAGGCAGGGACACCTCCCACATCTTAGTCACAGTATCACAGTATCACCAAGGTTGGAAGAGACCTCAAAGATCATCAAGTCCAACCCATTACCACAGACCTCAAGACTAGACCATGGCACCAAGTGGCACGTCCAAACCCGCCTTGAACACCTCCAGAGACGCTGACTCCACCACCTCCCTGGGCAGCCCATTCCAGCAGTCAATGACTCTCTCAGTCAAGAACTTTCTCCTCACCTCCAGCCTAAACTTCCCCTGGCACAGCTTGAGACTGTGTCCTCTTGTTCTGTAACTGGTTGCCTGAGAGAAGAAAGCAACCTGTCATGACCTTAGTCAAAACAATCATGCCGTCATCCTAGACTTTATAATGGTATTTAAGGTTTTGTTTCTGTAACCACTAGAAATGCTATACCCATTAACAATGTTTACAGCTTTTTGTGTTTGTTTTTTTTTTTCTGGTAGCATACCAATGATAGCTGGAAATTGTACATGCAGAATGATGCTCTTAATCCATCTGTAACCAGCTCAAATGTCATGTGAATTGCTTCTAAAGAGGTTACTGAGTTGAGCAAATGTGTTGCTTAGAGATTTTCTTTCTTTCTTTTAGTGTCATCTGCCGGAGCCTAGCAAATAAGAGCTATGGAATAAAACGAAAACCACCACTTCAAAACCTGCATCTTGTTTCCCGAAGTATACATCATCCCTATTACCCGAGTTCAAAGTTTCCAAGGCCTCCACTAAGGATATCCATTCAGCTCTTCTCCTCTCTTAATCGTCTTCCCCAACACAAAGCAAAACTTTTAAATGTCAAATATGGATACCAACTCCGCAGGAACTTTTGGCTAGCCAGGCTAGCATCAAGGCTTCTCAAAATTCGCTATCTCATACTGGGGTCTGCTGTGGGTGGTGGTTATACAGCTAAGAAGGTACTTGTCTATGGAAAAGGTTTCGTTCGTTTTGGCAGATTTCTTGGTATAGTGTGAAGGTTCAGGAGTTCCCCCACCCCCCCACACTTTGTAAAATGACCCAGACTAGAACTAGTTTCAGTAAACATTAGAAGTGGAGTCTTAAGCTTCTTGGTGTGATGGTTTGGGAGTTACCCCTACACATACTCTTTGTAAAATGACCCAGACTAGACTCAGCTGGCTGGAAGTTCAGGACTGAAGCTCTATTTACAGTTCAGCACAATGTACAAGCAGAGATAGACACTATAGACAGGAATAGTTACAGAAATAGACAAGTTAAAGGGAATACAGAAACACTACTCCACTCCCCTCCCAGAAATCAGAGACCCCAGGAGGGGCTCCCAACCACCCTTCCACCTTCTCCCCACCCCTGTACCTTACCCCAAAGTTTGCCTTATGTGCAAGGTAAATTAGGAGGATCAGCGGGGGGGAGTTAGAAGAAAAGTGGTTAGTGAGGATTAATCAGCAGAGGAGTCAGAGCCACAAGCTGCTGGATCCAGCAAGAGTCAGACAGAGACTGAGACTTATCTATATATTTTGGTTATTGTTCCCAAACAATTTTTCAGCAAGCCTATGAGTGAAGTAGCCATCACCATGTTTTCCTTTCACAGCCTATAGTGTAATTTTCTCTATTAAAATATTCCAATTAGCCTCAAACCAGCACATATAGTCACCAAAAATAGAGTATTTCATTGTTTGGTTAGCGAATGACAGTAAAGATGAGTGAATGTGAAAAACAAGTTGCTTAGAGAACTAGTGTAGATTTTTTAAAAGATCCAAGTAGTATTACAGAATTGCAGAATATATCTGAGTGGAAGAGACCTCCAAGCTCATCCAGTCCAACCCTCCACCCAGCATTGAAGGATCAATACCAAACCATCTCCCTGAGTGCCAGGTCCACATACTGCTTAAATACCTCCAGAGATGGTGACTTCACCACTGCTTTGGGCAGACCATTCCAGTGTTTGTCTTCCAGTGAAGAAATACTTCCTAACATCCAGCCTGAACCTCCCCTGTTGCAGCTTGAAACCGTTTCATCTGGTCCCCGTTGCTTGACACCAAGGAAAAGAGGCTGCCCCTTCCTTGTTCCAAAGTCCTTTTCAGATAGTTGTAGAGAGCAGTGAAGTCTCCCCTCAGCCTCCTCTTCTCCAGACTGAGCATCCCCAGCTCCCTCAGATACTCCTCCAGGCCCTTCACCAGTCTCATTGCCCTTCTCTGGACACACTCCAGCACCTCAATGTCCTTCTTGTAGTGAGAGGCCCAGAATGGAACACAACACTCAAGGTATGACCTCACCAGTGCTGAGTGCAAGACTGGCCACCATGTTTCTGTTCCAAGCCAGGATGCCATTGGCTTTCTTGACCACCTAGGCACACTGCTGACTTGTATTTAAATATCATGTCTAAAAGACCTGGTTTATATGGACCTATTAAGTTTTCTATAGATTGTTCCTTTGCTTTTGTGCATACATTTCTTCTTCTGTGTCTACCATTTATTTTTCTTTTTTTTTTTTTGTATTAGACATATGATCAGTGGAAGGACATGATGCCAGACCTCGATGAATATAAGTGGATTGTTCCTGACTTCTTTTGGGAGCTTGATGAACATATTGACTTGGGTATCACAAAAACTACAATGTTATTTTCATCCAAAGACTTCATTAGAAGTGCTTAGGTCCTCAGTGCTTCTCTCCAATAGTATCTTTAGAACTGTACTCTGAATGAACTTGTATTAGCTGAGTTTGATGTGTGTCTTGCCAAGGTATTTGCATTGGTGTTTTGTAGGAAGAAATTAAGCTCTGTTTAGCATTGATATTCCATAACTCATCCTTTAGTTGGAGAATGTTCTTGGTCCTTCCCTGTGGCCTTATGATTCCATTGTTAAAAGGAGAGTTGCCACAGAAGGCATTTATACAGGTTTTCCTAGTATTATGTGCCAAAGTTCTTCCTTCCTATATGAATGACATTTACAAGTAGAAAATACCCGTAGTTTTACATATTTATGAGTAAAAGGTCAACTGAAAATGCGGATTAGAGAATCTACCTATCTATGAAACTATCTTGAAGTTACAGAAGCAAAAGAAAAATACAGACCATGTTTTCTGGTTACAGTAGGATTTTTGCTCATTTTCAGATGAAAGATAGAAATTTAAACCCCAACTATTTGCTACTTTTATATGCAGGGTAGTAAGGTGCTGGGTTTTTTAAGTTGTGGTTTGTTTATTTTTTTAAGTTATGAAGATTTTACTCCCTGTATGAGCATTGCATAGGTAAAAGCAGAAATTGAACAACAGACAAATACTGTCTTGGTTTTATTTCTAGCAAACACTACATTTTGTTTTAAAGCCACTAAGTTCAAGTCTTTTAAAGGGTTACAAAAGTGGCTTACTTGTGAAATTGAAAAAAAAAAACTTAATTCAAATGTACAAGAGGTATGCATAAGAAGTGTCATGTAACTTTAGGTACGTCAAGAGTAATGCATGAAATGTGCTGAAATGCAGCAATATTTTAGACAGTTTGAAAGCACCTGAGGCAACCAACTTATCAGGAAGTTCAAAGTCTAGAAAACAACAGTTGGTTTTTCAGATCTGATAAACTTTCTCAACTCTAGTAGGGGGAAGGTACATGTGAAAAAGAAAATTTTCCCATTCTTTATTAAAAAAAAGAAAAAGCCAAGTCCTGAAAGAGGTGCTGATTTTTTTTTTTTAGCTTAAGCCATTTTTGTTCCAAATAATAACAGGGGAAAAAAAACCCATGCTCATTATCTGTTCTACTGTGTTTCCTAGAAAAACTTATCAAAGCCCTTCCTGATGCAGATGACCTTGCCAAACTTCTGCCTGACTTTGACAAGATTGGAGAGAGCTTCGCTTCCCTGAAAGGATTTTTTTCTCCTGGTGAGAACAATTTTTCAGCTTAGTTTTAATTTTGGAGACATAAGACAAGATGAGGTTACAGGTGTGTCCTTAGACATTAAAAGAAAGCAGATCCTGAAAATGTCTTTTCACTGGGTATCTCATCTGAAAGTGTGGTGGAAACAGGTAAGTGCAACGTGTTTTTCAAAGCAAGAATTCTAGTAGCAAGTACAGGGAATCAGAATGTGAATTTGGAAAAAAAAACCCCAAACTAAAGTTCTTCTACAACTCTAAACAAAAAGATTGAAAGCTAAACTCCTTCAGCAAGTCATAGAAACTGAACATAGCCAGCTGGGATTTGGAGAAGGTGAGAGCAGCACCAGCCAGGACCACAGCTGGATTATTAAGAGTGATGGTTCTTAATGATGCAGATGTAAAGTAAGAAATTCATAATGAAGGTCTGTGATGGTTCTTAATGATGCAGATGTAAAGTAAGAAATTCATAATGAAGGTCTTATTTTGTGTTGAATACTACTTTCCATCTGAACAGAGCACCAGAGCAACTGGCTTCAAGGTTTAGTTTATGTAGGGGCTGGGTTTCAAAGAATTAACTGGGAGTTCTAAGTGCTGCACAGCAGACAAGGGGATGCTTTGTCAATTCAGGGTGTCCAGCAGGCTTAATAGTTTTGAGTTTTTGGGAGACTGGAATAGGGTGTTTCTGGTCAGTGGGCTTTTTAGAACTAAACATGATAGATTTAGTCATCAGCTCGAACTTGCTAATCAGCACAGCTCAAAACTTCACCCTGGCATTCTTGTAATGAAGTACAAAGTTATTCCTATTACCTATCTTAATAGCTATCAAACCACATAAATTTGTATTCATGAGGTATTATATTGCTCTAAGTGTGTTTGGAGTTGGTTTTGTATCCATGTGTATAAGAATTGTGTTTTCAGTTTTGTGAAATGCTGTCAGTGGCAGAACTGGTTTATAAATCTTAGAAACTAAGCAAGCACTCAAGTAAGAATCAAGTTCTACACAGTGACAAGTAGATTACAATCTCCTATGTATTTTGACTATTTAGAATTGTGGTGGTTTTGGCTGGTATTGTGAGGTGTCATCTGGTATTTGTTATCATACTCACGTGGGCATAATTGCCATTTATAATTGCGTGATCCCCCAATGAGACAAAGATTCCCTCATCTTTGTTTTGCATTTTGGTTTGTATTTGTAATTTGTATTTCCCCTCTTCTGCTGATTTTTCACAGGTTACAATTTGGTTAGTGAAGTCATAGGAGCTTCTGATCTACTTCTGTTGTTAGGTGTGTAAAAGCCCTTTTTACTGCCCTTAACCCGCCTCTTTAAAGCAAACTGTTGAAACACTGCTAAGAGGAGTCAATGTCAACATAAACACAACTATTTACAGCAATGAGATGTTGAAATACACATCACAAAACCATGGAATGTTAGGCATTAGAAGGGACCTCCAGACATCAGCCAGTTCAACTCCCCTGCCTGGGCAGGATCACCTAGACTAGGTCACACAGGAACACCTTCAGGCAGGTTATGAATATCTGCAGAGAAGGAGACTCCACAACCTCTCTGGGCAGCTCTTCCAATGTTCTGTCACCCTCACAGTGGAAAACGTTTTTCCTTATGTTCATGTGGGGTCTCCTCTGCTCCAGCTAGCACTCATTGCCCTTCCTGCTGTTGGGGATCTCTGAGAAGAGCCTGGCTCCATCCTCCTGAGACTGCCTTTCTCATCTTTACAAACATGAATGAGGTCACCCCTCAGGCTCCTCTGCTCCAAGCTAAAGAACCCCAGCTTCCTCAGCCTTTCCTCAGCAGGGAGATGTTCACTGCCTTCAACATCTTTGTGGCTCTGCACTGGACTCTTTCAGACAGTTCCCCGAGTTGCTTCTTGAACCGAGGGCCCCAAATACTTTCTAATGATTTTAAAACACTGAGATCTTCCCCTAAAATGTTAGTAGATGAGCAGTTGTTATTCTCAACCACAGTACTTAGCAGATGCTTTTGATTTTGAGCATTTTCCAGGACCCTGTTTAGAAAACCTATGCCTTTACAACAGGAGCTTATTTCTTTTCCTCATTACAGTAATACCAGTTGAATTTGTATTATCCTTTCATGTTTATCAGAAATAATTAACTTCAAAGTATTTCCAGAATTTTGATACTCAATAATTGAAGCTTCTTATTCCCTTGTCATGTAACTAATCTGAGTAGTCTCAAACTAGATATAAAATTTCCAACTGAGTCTTAAACTGAATTTCTTTTTCAGTTTCTTAAGGTGCATCTTTTTTAATAGGAACGTCAAAGATCACTGAATTAACAATTCATAGGTGTGGAAACTAATTTTATAGTTGATGTAGTTGGAGAATTCTTAAGTTTACCTGCTCTGAAGAGTTTCTGTAATTATGTCCTAGGTTCTCCAGGAGAAACAGCCTTCAGAGCTACTGACCAGGGATATGACAATGACAAACAGTTCAAGAAGGTAATTTCTCTCTTGCAAAACTAAAAATGTCTTGATGAGAGGTAATTGTTTGGGTTTGGGGTTATTTTTATTTGCTAGAAGTGTTTTGGTAGCTACTTGCAGATGTTTTTTGTAGCAGCTTGAATAGAATTTATCACCGAGAATGGCTTTGAGTATGCGTTGTTGTTTTTAATATACAAGGAGTAAAGTGACACAAGTAGTTTTCATATAAGGAAATACCAGGCAGTCATAAAAACCTTCAGGAATTGCACTCTTTGGGGAATTGGTTTGCAGGGAGAATATAATTTTAGGTATCTTGTGTGCATTCAGTTTTTCAGGGCATGTTCTCAGTGGCACTCGAGCTTATTACTGAAGTTGCTTCAAAAGAGCTATAAAACTTCGATCACTTTGGGTTCGTTTCTGTTGGTGTTTGTGATTCTTACTTAAGAATTTCTGCTTTGATACTTATTTCTTAAAGCAGTCAGTCTTTTTACATCCTTTATTTGGATAAAGCTATACATAAGATTTTTGATACCAGCTTTTGGAAAGAAATGTTACTGTATTTTGACAGCTAAAAGTTTTAGCATTTTTATTAATTAAAGGTGGTGACGTTGGATTTCTCTTGCTTTTATGAATGGTAGATCTTATTTCTCTTTAAGCTCCTCAATTGTAATGTTGCTTATTCTTTAAAGGCTTTTCATTTTTCCTTTGTATATTTTTAAAACCTCTTTAAAAAAAAATCTGTGAGCAAACCAATATATTTTGGGGAATTGGTAAATTGCTACATGTTTATTTCAACAACTAAAATTGTCTGAACTATAAGTGGAGCTTTTACACAAAACATATTTCTGTATATGCAGGCATGTATACATTTATTCTACATTAATTCTGCATGGCAACCTATAGTAAAACCTGTACAGAGCTCACTTTTAACAGTGATGAATTTCTGCATGTGACTTAAATTAGCTTTTTGTTTCTGCCCGTGTATGTTGTTGTATTTTCTGTTGATTGATTGATTGCTTTGCACAGGTTTCACATTTAAAGCATAAACAGTGTTTTACTATTGATTTGTGAAGAAGTGGCCATCTCTGTATATTGTCTTTGATAACTAAATGAACTGAGATTTTTACTGGCTACCAGTAGTATCACTAATAGTCTGCTTCTTTTTTTGGATGCAGTGAACAACTGCATTTGAATGCTGCCAACCAAATTTGTGGTGTGGAAAATGTCCAGCCTTTATTAAATCAGTGTGACTTAGAAAGTTTACTTGGATGTACTAATTTTTATTCCAGTTATATCCAGTATGTTAGGCTTAGAAACTGTTGGCTTGCTAGTTAACGTGATCAATATTATTAACAATCTGGTTTGGTCATAATATTATAAACAAGGCACATATGAAAACCTACCAAAGTATAATCACATGGTATTAAATGCATCAGATGGATTGGTTGTCTTTGTTTCATTGTGGGAAGATGAGTTAGCTGGTAAAGGAGTCTAAGAATTCTCATTTGGAGGAATCTTGCTGTGGAACTGTTATTTGACACAATCCTTGGCCAAGTCTCTCAAAACTTCCTGTAGAGTGCCAGAGAAACCAGCTAGTTTGCAAGATGGCTTTGAGAGAGCACATGTTGTCCCACAACACCAAATCAGGCTGTACTGCTTCTTGCCAGCTATTGTGTTCAGTTCATGATCTCCTATTTGATGCAAAAGGCAGCATTTTTAAAAAAGATAATTAAACTAAAATCTGTGGAATGTTCAGATAAGCAATTGAAATAAATGGAGTTTAAATATGTTCCTGCTTGAATTGAATAAGGAATTTTGTTACTGGACAAAAAGAAAATAGTTATAAAAGCTAGGGTGTAATAAAGTATTTTCTTGTATTACATATGTGGGATTAGTTCAGACATTTGCACTTGAAATGTCAGTGTTACCTTCTTAGAAAATTATCTTGCACTGTTGTCTGTCTCCCAAAAAACTCCCTGGAGTTTCGGCTTCCTATTAAAGCAAACAAATTCCAAAGCTTAGCCTCATTCTTAAAGAAAATTTACTGCGATAAAGCAGGCATGAGAAATGTGACTCAGGTATTGATTTGGGGCATAGAAGCCAAATAAATAATTCAAAACCAAGCACAGAGGCCTTCCTCTGCCTTTGGTACTTCAATAAATTCTCATGCCTTGATGGACCTGTCGAGGACTTGTCAGTGTGTGGACTGCACAAGACTGCCTTCAGCTGATACAGGAAGCAGCACAGTTCTGCAGCTACTGCTGGGGAAAAGGCTTTACTAAGGAATTGTCACTTGACTTGGATTTACCTTTATTTTTTTTTATAAAACATTCCAATTAGTTTTGTTTCTTCTTGCAAGTTACACACTAACATTGCCAGAACTTTCTCTTTTCTATTTGTAACACCATTATATCCCCAGCTTAATTCCCAGTTTCATGTTTTAGGTACTCTGGCTAAAAATGTTGTGATGTTCAAATTCTCAGCGATTGATTTCTCTGCCTTCAGAGAAACAAGGTGTACTGGTTTCAGGCTAATTGGAATATTTTAATGACAGAAATTAGACAGCTGACTGTGAAAAGAAAGTAAGGTGATGTCTAAATTACACATTCATTCTGCTGAAACATATGAAAGCAAGGACACAAACATAGATAAGACAGTCTCTGCCTGGCTTTTGCCATACTAACTCTTCTGCCTGACCCTGCGCGTTGCCTGACTAATCATTCTGCACCTCTTGCTGACCTTTCCAGATCATCCTGCACATAAGGGAGATTCTGAGATAAGGGAGGAGGTAGAAAGAAGGTGGAAGGGTGGTTGGGAGCCCCTCCTTGGCACTCTGGCTGCTGGGAGGGGTCTTGTATTTCTGTATTACATAGAACTTTTATATAACTGTATATAGTTGTAAATACTTGCAGTATATTGTGTGTATATATATGCTTGTAAATTGTGCTAAGCTACAAATACAAAGCTTCATTCTTTAACTTTCATCTGACTGAGTTTAGTCTGGGTGAATATTTTGGCTGGGGGGAGTGGGGGGAGCTGATGCCCAGAACCACTACACAGGGCCTTGGTTGCTTGTGAAAATTGGACACAAACACTTCAGTTGTGAAGTTTCACATGAGGGAGATATTCAGCTCGAAACACAGCTTATTAACTTTCAGTGTCAAATCATGTCAAACTTTTAAAAGCACATGCAGTACAAATGTCACAACTTGTTTTGCCTTTTCTTTTGCTGTGCACCCAGACTCACCTGATAATTTTGCAGAGTTTTGTGCCACTGTGGTTGTCAACCAGCATTACTCTCCTTTACATTGTTCCTTTTGACATTGTGAATAAGAACACAATGTTTGTAAACAACTTGGGGCTTGAAATCCCATCAGTTAATCAATGTTGATTTTTTGTTTGTTTGTTTGTTTGTTTTGTTTTCTAGATAAAGTTCTTTAAATACAGTTTTACACTGGAATGATTCAGGTTTTTCAGAGGTGAAAAAATAGTGGTGTCCAATGACCTAAAGATGTAAATATTTTAGTTTGGGTCTTGGTTTATACCAGCTGCACATTAAATGGATTTGGTGATTTCAGAGGTTTGTTACAGTTCCCATTTAAATGCTGAAGGGCTGTCCCAGGTTGGGAACTATAGGGTTAAAAAAGTCCTCTAGGGACTTGAAGATTGTTATTCCATCTCATAATTCTGCTGTCTCTTCATAAGCTCACAGCAAGGCCAGCTTGTTCTCCTTTCCACCCCCTCCAGCCTTGTGCCAGGCAGGAGCTGCGTTATCGGGACAAACATGTAAGGATAGGCCTGGTTTGGGGCCTCCAGAGGCTGTGCTTAGGCCTCTTGGATGGCAGAGGCATGGTGAGGGGGAGGATTGGAGCACTGGGGATGATAGATTTAGTTTTGGGTTGGGGGAAAATTCAGGGGGGTTCGCTTATGGATTCTGTATCTGCTTTGTAATTTCTATCTGTAACTCTCTCTCCAAATATAATTCTGTTTTTTTTTCTCCAATTCATTTGAGAGCTTCACTCTGTTGACTCTTTAAACCCACAAACAGGGGCCTTCATGGCATGTTTCATTTGCTGATTTTTCTTGTGTTTTCTTGACCCACAGCATAACATTTAAAGGGTCTGCGTCAAACCATACTGAGAGTTTCCCTGTTTGCAAAATATTACCACTGTTCCTCTAATACAAAGTGTAACCATGAGCCTCTCTCTCTTTGCTGCTGTGTAGAAATTAAATCTTGTTTTGCCTGAGTTCTTGGCATAGCTCTAATGGATTTGCTAGTCTGGCAATACGGAAATTCAATAAAATAAATCATAAAATGGTTTAGTAAAATACAACTATGAAGATTTTTTTTTTCCCTCTTCTTGAAATGTTAAACAAATCACTGTTTAGCAAATGTTTGTATTTGGTCATTTGATTGTATCTCTTTCTTTTATCCATTCTCTCCTGTGTTGTTTATTCGTATGTGTACATGCCTGTGTGTGTATTTCATGCAAAAAATGTATAACTTGATGGTAGGTGTCTTGAATTCTTACATCAAAGTTCTGTTTTGGAGTTTAATTCCTGAAAAGCATTTGTGAATTTGATTTCATTGAATGACTTCTTAGAAGGTGGATTTTTTTTTTTAAAGAGCTTTTTATAAACACTTTTTTTGGTCCACATTCTCTGAAATAAATGGTACAGATAGTTCCACTAAATATGCTGACATAGTATCTTTAAACTACTTTTGAAAGATGGTTTTACCATTTCATTGATGTGGAAGGAGAAGAGAACTCGGCTTGGTGGATATCCTGAAAAAGCAGAGGAATAAACATCAAGTTGCAGGGCTTTGGAACTGATCAGGGAGCATGATGACGGCATGGATTTGAAGTCTAGTGTGGTACAGAGGGAGCTTTTTTCTTTATGCTCTAGAAACTCTTTTGTTTCTCAAAATTTGAAGAAGGTCAGTAGCGGGCAAAATTACCTGTCTAGAAATTGCCTGCATTTCTGGGAGTAAGAACAAAATGAGAAATTTTACTGACAGAGTCTGTTAGCTGTTGTGCACAGCTTTGCATTGAATATACAAAACTCTCTTTCAATATATGCATTGTTAAGTTGTGAAAAATGGCAGCTCCTTGAGAAAGACTGATGGAAAGGAAATCCTGAAGCTTTAGAGAATATTTTAAAGTCAGGGTGGTTGATTGGTTGAGGGTTTGTTTAAGATGTAGGTGCTTAGTTACAGCTGAATATAATTATAAAATGTAACTATATATGTGTATTGTTTTATTCTCCCTGGACTTGCAAAATGATTTTTTGCTGGCTGTATCCACCCCCAGATAGCTAGCAAATAATCTTGCTAATGAAATTCCAGTTTTATTTTAACTGATCCATTCATACCTGTTTTTCATCTGTCTTTGTCATGCCCTTTGGTTTAATTTTGTTCTCCTTACACCCCCAATTTTTCCTCTCCTTTCTATTGTAAACTCATGGCAGGGCCTGCTTGGTGAACTCATTCTGTTACAACAACAAATCCAGCAGCACGAAGAGGAAGCACGCAGAGCTACTGGCCAATATAACATGGGGTCTTCCCAGCAGAAGCGAAAGGTGATGGCTTAAGGGGCAATATTTACTGTAATCACACTAATCAAATGTTACACCCTTCTACATTTGAACTAGAAAGATCTGATTAAATCATGGGCCTAAGAAGTTCTTACAGCCAGCTTCACTGCAGTTGTATAGTCCTGTTTCAGTTCAACCAAGTGGAGTTTAAAACACGAGGTTAGAAGCAGAACAGATGGTTTGTGTCACTCTGAAAGTGTATGTTCTCTGTCTCTAAAAACTGGTAATTAAAGTTTATGTATTTTAAAAACACATTTAAGGAAGTCAAGTCTGCCTCTGCTGTTGCTTGCTTGTGGGAGCTCTGTCTTGTAAGAGTATAGCTACTGACAGGCAGTTTGGCTCTGGGAATGTTTTTCCCCCCCCCCCGCTGTGTACTGTTACCAATCTGAAAATGACAGCAGCTCCTCAGAAACAGTTTTGCACAGGCAATTAAATGCTACATTTTGTAACAGTCGCTTGTGTATATTCATCAGAGGTGCTCTTTTGTTTCTTCTTCCTCTTAAAGCACATTTTATACTGATGTTTTCTGGTGGTTGAACATCTGCATATCATTTTACTTAGTGTCAAATAATTTTATTCATTGTACAGCTGAGATTAATTGGAGATGTAACCTAAATAGACAATTAAACTATCCTAAATCTGTTACAACTGACAATTCTTAGCCATGCAGCTTTGTTGGTTGCTTCTGTGGCCCTCCAAAAGCTTCCTGATCACTTGCATTTTTCAACAGCTTTGGAATTGAGCACTGAATACAGAACTTGAGAATCTTCTGTATATCTGAAGAGATCTCCCCTAGAAGGAGGAACACAGTAAATGTGAATGAAACTTTTAGCCACAGTTGCAAGGCTGCAATTCTCAAGTTTTTAAGTCTGTCAGCAGAGGAAATCACTGTTTTCTGAAACTGTAGTAGTATTTTGAACTTTAATGATTTGCCTTCTTGCTATGTTACCTTTTTGTTTTAGAGTTACAGCCCCTGGCCATTCTATAAACTGTTCATCTTCTTTTAATTAAGAAAAAAAAATGGCAAAAGGCTTATTTTTTACTTTCACTCCTAGTTCATTTTTCAAATTGAATATTCTGTCTGGATTTTAAGTAACACTGATCTATTCTGTCATCAGTCATGAATCTAGGCATTGTATAACAACAACAGAAATGCATTTATTTGATATTTTATCTTAGTATATGTTCTGCAAATGTTCATTTCCTTCCAGATGTGTATTTCAGTAGAACACTAAAGATGTCTTCAATGGTCTAAATATCCTCTAATTGTTCAGTTAGTCTTTAATAAATATAATGCTTTCAGTCTCTGTCAGATTGAATACAGTATGGAGTGTGGAATAATACCTTCAAGTTTATAATAAAAAGTATCAAGATGTAAGAATTTCTGCAATATTTTGACATATATAAATGCATCAGCCTCATAAAGGCTAAAGGGAAAAAATGAGCTTGATTTTACATTTGTTGCTGGTTGAAATTCTACCTTGTTAGTACATTCTTACAACTAATTCCACAGTTCCCAAGCCCTGTGAAAGGATTGTCTTTGCAATGTTGTCCTGTCCTTCAGGGCAGCTACTCTGTGTTTTCTGAATGTTGAAAGTCAAACTACCTTTGCACATAAAAAGCTTTAGTTGAGCATTCTGTAATACCTTTGTATGAGGATGTAACTTAAATATTCTAATCGTTGATCCAGCTTGTCCTTTGGAAGAAGGAATCATTACTGTCATTGCATGGCCTTTTGACAGGGTGTAAACTAACCTTGTGTATTTTTTAACTGTTTTGGATTACTTGCCTGTGTACTAGAGAACACAGAATTCATAGAATAGTTTAGGTTGGAGGACACCCTAAAGATCATCCAGTTGCAACCCCCTGCCATGGACAGGGACACCTTCCACTAGCGCAGGTCTCTCAAGGCTTCATCCATCCAACCTGACCTTGAACACCTCCAGGGAAGGGGAACCCACAACCTCCTTGGGCAACCTGTTCCAGTGTCTCACCACCCTCACTATCAAGAATTTCTTCCTAATACCCAGGCTAAACCTCTCCTCCAAGTTTAAAACCATTCCCAACCCCACCCCCCTCATAAAAAGTCCCCTCCTAGCTTTTTTGTAGACCTCCTTCACATAGTGGCAGGCCTCTCTAAGGTACAACATGATGATTACATTTCTGTTCTTGGAAGTTCTGTCGCCCAATTTACTTGTACATTTTCCATTTTAATTTAATTACTCAAATCTAGTTCAGATATAGATCAAATAATAGTAGGAAACCTCTCACAATCAGGAGAGTATTTTAAACAATAATGTAATTGTTATCTGTAGATTTTAGTTTTGGTTGGGTTGTTTTTGTGGTTTTTTTCCCCAGCCTTGTGGTAAATATTTAGCAGTATAGTTTATTAGTCTTGGCTGCTTCTTACAAGTCTGAGACTTGGTATTTTCATTTATGTTAGTGGAAATGGGTTTTAACTGGCAGTTTATGGGTTTAAACTGGCAGAGGGGAGATTTAGACTGGCTGTTAGGAGGAAGTTCTTTGCAGTGAGGTTGGTGAGGCACTGGAACAGGTTGCCCAGGGAGGTTGTGGATGCTCCCTCCCTGGAGGTGTTCAAGGCCAGATTGGATGAGGCCTTGAGTGACCTGTACTAGTGGGAGGTGTCCCTGCCTATGGCTGGGGGTTGGAACTAGATGATCCTTGAGGTCCCTTCCAACCTTACCATTCTATGATTCTATGAAATCATTGCAGTTTTGTAGATGATTAGTCTTCTAGTATCATAGAATGGCCTAGGTTGGAAGGAACCTCAAAGATCATCTAGTTCCAACCCTGCCACTGTAGGCAGGGGTACCTCCCACTAGAACAGGTCACTCAAGGCTTTATCCAGCCTAGGCTTGAACATCTCCAGGGAGGGAGCATCCACAACTTCCTTGGGCAACCTGTTTCAGTGTCTCACCACCCTCGCTGTAAAGAACTTCTAACTAACATCTAGTTTAAATCTCTCCTCTTCCAGTTTAAACCCATTATTCCTCGTCCCATCATTACAAGACATTGTAAATAGTCCCTTCCCAGCCCTGCTGTAGGTTTCCTTGAAGCCTTCTCTAGTCTTGTTAGAGAATATACAGAACCAGCAACTCTGCTTTCAAAAGTACTGAGTTCTTGGAGGCACTTACTCATTTTGCACAATGTGTGACAAAGGGTGTTGGAAAGCATCCACTGTGCAAAATAACTGTAAGGAGCTTCTGGTAATCACAGCAAATGGGTATCTGCATCTTTGTCTGCAAGAGCCCTTGATTAAAAATAGCCCTACAGGTTTCTTTTCTCATAACTCTGTGGTAGAAATGGGCAAAGAAGGAGGAATCTTGATGTACAAATCGTGCTGAAATGGATTAAAGAAATACTGTTGTGTCTATACAGAGATGTCTTAATAGCTGATTTTTGATCTGTTTTTGTGTGAGTAGAAATCATAGACAAGTCGCATGACTGTTAGTTGCTATGATAGCTGTAGCCTTTATGTGCAACTTAATTTTTAGCAATGTTATGAAATATATGTTCCAATGTATGTGCTGACATTCAGAGCACACTTGAACCAAATGCTGAAGCATGCAAAGAAGTCCAGAGCTGTTACTTTTAACATAACTAACCTAATTGTCTGTGTTGGAATTGATCATCTAATGCTAGATAATTCTTTGCTTTAGATTTTGGAACGTGTAGCTGTGAGCAATATTTTTGCTAACTGTGTTTAACATAAGAGTACTATTGATAAAAAGCAGTGCTGCTGTGGTTAGAGATGATCTATCTCAGAGTGCTTCCAAGTTGCATTAAGGCCCCCAAAGTACTTTCAGGGACAGCTTCCTTAAGAGCAGAGTGGGGAAATGTTAACTCCCTTGCAAATCTGTAGCACACACAAACACTTTGTTTTCTTTTCCTTTATGTTCTTGCTGCGTCTGGCTCTCCACATCATTCTTTACCCTTCTACTTTTTATTTTCCCTTCTAGTCTCTGAGGTGTTTAAAGTCTGCATATGTAATATATATTTACATATACTGCCTGCAGGCATCCAGCTGTCTCTACTAAACTAACCCTCCTTCTGATACACTTTTGCTATCATTGAATTAATGAAATCAGCTTGCATCGCTTTATTTTGCACTTTCTGAATAATTGGCTATAAATGGAAGTGTCATCTTGGATTTCTTTCTACAGAGGGCAGGCACAATCCTGTATGTTAGAGCAGCTAAATAATACCAACCACTAAATAATTGGAGTTTTTCTTTTCTTGTTTAATCTGTCACAACTGCTGTGAAATTACAGTAGCTACATTGATTTGTGTCCAAACGACAGCTGTGTTCTGCATGTTAGTTAATGTGCTTCTGGTATCAGATTAACCTGACTTGTAAACATCATATGAGCTTTATTTAAACACTGAGACTTCCCTATATAATTCTTGCAGTAATTGATTAATTAATTTATTTTTTAAATTTAGTATGTCACCAGTCAGCTGTTAGATTATTATCTTGTTTAATTTTGCATAACCTGAATTTGCATCGCACCATTTATGCTTTCATCTTTGTGTTATTAAAAAGGGGCTGTTTTGAACAACTGTTTATTACATCTTGATGAACCTATTTTAAGAGTATTTAACTGAGAATGACTCTGACTGCCTGACCTTGTTACATTTATGCCTTGGACTTCAAAGAGTTTCGAATTATAGGGCTTCCTAACATCCAGCCTACACCTCTTGTGGTACAGCTTCAGGCTGTGCCCTCTCATCTTGTCACAATTAATGCTAATTAAACAACTTTAAAGTAATCTTTGAAGACTGTCCTAGCTACAACTTAAGAAGTTGTGAATGCATGCTTAGGATTGTAACTCTTAAAATCAAATATGAAATGAGTCCCCTTGAAGATTCAAAAATAGTGAATACTCCTCTAAAGGGAGTTTCTGTAGCAAGCAGGTCTTGTAGCATTTGTGTCCCATTAAAGTAATTCTCATTCAGGAAACGAACCCATGAGATCCAAAGAGTTTGACCACTAAAATTACATTCAGGAGAGGAGCCAGAAAACTCTGAGCACCTTGTAGTTAATTTTTCCCCTTAAGCCCACTCTCTTGGTATTAAGTCTTGAAGGATTAGTTCTTGCATTTGCATGTGCTGTAACTCAGATAATTCTTTTTGTGTGAACCTCCTGTGACAGACAAAACCTTCCATCAGTGTTAAATCTCAACTGCTAATTGAAGAGTCCTACTTGCTTTAAAAATGCATGTCAGTTGTTCCTGTGGAATGCAGCTTTCAGTTTGTGCTTGGTTACTTGCAGTGGATAAACTGAGCAGTGTATTAGTAGCCATGATTATTTTCCTTTTTAGGTTTCTGACAAAGAGAAGATTGATCAACTCCAAGAAGAACTTCTACGCACTCAGGTAACTTCTGCATTACTGATGTCTTAAGAGATTTGTGTGCATCAGACAGATTTACTAGACAAAAGCATACCTAAAATATAAGATATTTGGTAAAAATGCAGTGGTTTTTTTTCAGTGTTTGGATTTATCACAGAATTATTGAGACTGGATTAGACCTCTGAGATTGTCAAGTCCAGCCTATGCTCTAACTCCACCACACCATGCCACTAAGTGCCACCTCCAATCTTTCTTTAAACATCTCCAGTGACAGCAATTCCATCACCTCCCTGGGCCAATCCAGTGTCTAATTACCCTTTCTACAAGGAAGTGCTTCCTAACATCCAACCTACACCTCTTGTGGTACAGCTTCAGGCCGTGCCCTCTCATCTTGTAACAAACTGCATGGGAGAAGAGCCTGACACTGACCTTACTACAGTTTTCCTTCAGATAGTTGTAGAGTGTGATAAGGTCCCCCTCGAGTCTCCTCCAGGCTAAACACAGTATCACACAGTATCACAGTATCACCAGGGCTGGAAGAGACCTCAAAGATCATCAAG
>VWZE01008317.1:68537-84546 GCA_013396675.1 Eubucco bourcierii
AGACAGCAAGAAGGTCTCCCCTGAGCCTCCTCTTCTCCAGGCTAACCAATCCCAGCTCCCTCAGCCTCTCTCCATAGGGCTGTGCTCAAGACCTCTCCCCAGCCTCGTTGCCCTTCTCTGGACACGCTCAAGCACCTCAATATCCTTCTTAAATGGAGGGTCCCAGAACTGGACACAGGACTCAAGGTGTGGCCTAATGAGTGCAGAGTCCAGGGGGAGAATGAGCTCCCTGCTCCTGCTGGCCACACTATTGCTGATGCAGGCCAGGATGCCATTGGCCACCTGGGCACGCTGCTGGCTCATATTCAGGCAGGTGTCAATCAGCACTCCCAGATCCCTTTCTGTTTGGCTGTTCTCCAGCCACTCCCACCCCAGCCTGTAGCTCTGCATGGGGTATATGCAGTAGTAATCCAAACCTGTGTGAAGTGGTAAGCAGTTCTATCAATTAAAACTCTTTCTATGATTGAGCTCTTTAGTGGAAAAAATGCTATTGGTAGATTAAAAGCTTATTCTCTAAACTTGATTGTCTCTGCTTGCCAACCATATTGTGTTGATAGGAGGTTTTGTACCCTCTTTCATGGATTTGCTAATTTTGAATGCATTATTAGTTATCTCTTTTATAACAGCTTGGAATTTGATTTTTTTTTTTCTTTAAAGTCCACTCAGGCCAATCACAGAAACATTCAGGTTAGAAAAGACCTTCAGGATGACCCAGTCTAACCAGTAACCCCACTCTACATTTCCACACCACAGAAAACAATTTTCAGAATAGCTATCAAAACTGTATTCCCACCTCATCTTCAGAAGGCTGTCATAATCTAAATAGGACTAAACTGGTATAGTTGTTTCTTGAACTGAAGTTCTATACTGAAGAAGGGGTCTAAACTGGGCTTGAAAACTGACATTTAAGCCCTGTGATCTTTCTGATTGAACAGCTGGTTCCCAATGGTACCAATTTCTCCCTGACTGAATATAAGTAGCTCCTTGGAAAATGATGCTTCTTTAAGATGGTTGAAGATTTATTTCTGTATCCCCACGTTTGAAAGTTGTGGTCTTATTAAAACTTTTGAAGCTGAGATGTTGTGTAGCTGAATTCAAAGAGTCTCTCTTGGTGGTCTTGTATTTTTAATAAACTCCAGCAATGACAAAAGTTTCTGTATTTTTAAAAGATTTACTTGAAGGCTAATGTATTTTTCATAGATAAAACTTTGCTCCTGTGAGTGCCCTACTTCTGTAATTACAAAAACTATGTTTGTACCATTGTGTTGTAGCTCAAATACCAAAGAATGCTTGAGCGATTGGAGAAGGAGAACAAAGAATTAAGAAAACTGGTACTGCAAAGAGATGACAAGGGAATTCATCAGAGGAAATTAAAGGTACCTTTGTGTTACAGATCAGCACAGGGGTGTATTGGTGCCGTATTTTCCATGATGCTGTTCTAAGTTGAATTTGTTCGTTCCTATGTGAACTTTTAAACAATTGTTGTATCTATGCTATTTTTTTTTTTCATGCCAAGGCCTTTATACATCTTTGTTGTTTTGAACTGCATAACTTTCGTAAGTGGCTTCAGTCAAAGTGTAAAAGGGGGTTACCAAGTCTGAGTAACATACCTAATTAAACAGAAAATGTGGGTTGGGTTTTTTGATATACCTTCACTGTATGTACTAATAACATAGAATCATAGAACAGTAAGGTTGGAAGGGACCTCAAGGATCATCTAGTTCCAACCCCCTGCCACAGGCAGGGACACCTCCCACTAGAACAGGTCACTCAAGGCTTCATCCAACCTGGCCTTGAACACCTCCAGGGAGGGAGCAGCCACAACCTCCCTGAGCAACCTGTTCCAGTGTCTCACCACCCTCACTGGAAAGAACTTCCTCCTAACATCCAGTCTAAATCTCCCCTCTGCCAGTTTAAACCCATTGCCCCTTGTGCTGTCATTGCAAGACCTTGTCAATAATCCCTCCCCAGCCTTCCTGTAGGCCCCCTTCAGATACTGGAAGGCTACTATCAGGTCTCCTGGAAACCTTCTCTTCTCCAGGCTGCAGAGCCCCAACTCTCTCAGTCTGTCCTCATAGGAGAGCTGCTGCAGCCCTCTGATAATGCTTCCAGCTCTTCTTGCAGACGTATTCTGATGTCTCTGTGCTTTGTTATGAGTCTTTCTGAGTGTGGTAGGAATAAAGATATGGGGTCAGGAAACATCTTTTAATGGTCCTATATAAGTCCAGAGAGACTGCACTGACTATGCTTTTACTTCTGTCTCCCAACATCCTGAGCATTTTAAAACCTGACATTTTCTGCCTCTCTTTGTGTCACTTGCTGACCAACGTGGATCTTCTTTTTTTTCCTTTGGGAGCTGGAATTCTTGCTTGTACAGAATGAGGTTGATAGCTCTCTATACCCTTGTTAATGCTTACTGTTCATCAGACTGACGATGTGTAAGTGTAGAAGTTTAATGAAACAAAGTTAGTTCAGTTTCTTAACTTTAAAACTGAAATCTAAGTGCTGCAGTTCCTTTGTACTGTACATGAGAACTCTCATTTTGCTCCTTCAGCAAGATGCATCTGCAGCCTTAGAATTTTTATCTGCAGAAGGCAAGGGATGACTTGATAATGTACTTCATACAGCAGATCTGTGCTACAGTAAGGCAGTTTAGGTTTCAAATCATGGGGAGAGGATAAACAGATTTTTACAGATGCATTTATAGAATGTGCAGCTGAAGTAATCTGAAACTCCCTCTGTGTTCTCTTAATTGGTTGTGGTTTTTTTCTCTGTACTTTTTTTTTTTTAATAGAAATCCTTGATTGACATGTACTCTGAAGTGCTCGACATCCTGTCTGATTATGATGCCAGTTACAACACTCAAGATCACCTACCTCGAGTAAGCAGATAAATTCAAGAGGTTTTTTTTAACTTGAAATAGTAGTGCTATAATTGAATAGAACATCTAATTCCATTCCAGAATAATCCAAAGCTAGTCCTAGGCTGTTTTCTTGTAACTTCAACTCCATTTTAAATCCAACAAAAGAATTTTGAGAACAACCAATGTAACTATGATAAGTCTGTCTTGGGTCATAGGTAAAACCCTGTCTACATATAGATACTCCTGCTGTACTCAGCCTTTCATTTTAGATGGTTTCACTCACAACACTGCAGCCTCCCCAGCATTGTAAAATTACTTGTTTCCCAGTGTGTGCCAGCAGAACTGCCATGGTAAGGTGGCACAGCCAAGTCCCCACAGTTAGTAATGCTGTGAAATGGGGAATCTGAGAAGGGCTTTGACTGTCCTGGCTTGCACTTCTTGCTTGCACAACCAACTGTAGCACTGGTGGCTTCTATAGGGAGCCAGTAAGATGGGGAAACGACAGCAACTGCATCAGCATTCTCCAGGCAGAAACAGCATTTAGGAGGTGAGCAGTCATTGGTGTTTTGCCTATTGAAATGATTTTGTGCAAGGACAGAGCTGCCTGCCACGAGAACACCAAGGCCTTCTTCTCTTCATTAGATGCCTTGGTACATTATGCCTGTAAGGTGCTTCGAGGGCTGTGCTGTCTTAAGCACAAATCAATGTTTTTACATGACTAAATATTAGTATTTTTCAAGACGTGTGTTTGTTTTCAAACGGAATACAGCCAGTGTCATACAGATTCAAATCTTTGCAGTCAGCTTTTGTCAAAGCTTTCAAAATGTCCTGCTGAAAGTGAATGGCTGTTTAAATTGTCACTTAAGGTGGTGGTAGTTGGAGATCAAAGTGCAGGAAAAACCAGCGTGTTGGAAATGATCGCCCAAGCCCGCATATTCCCTCGAGGCTCTGGGGAGATGATGACACGTTCCCCTGTGAAGGTAAGAAGCAGCAGCATCTCTAATTCAGGATTTGAAATGTAATTTCCCTCTTATTATGCCATATGTGAACATCTGTTTATAAAATGATCTCTGAACAGTGGTGATCCTCAAAGATCAGTCCTGGGTCCAGTTTTATAGAATCTTAGAATTGTCAGGGCTGGAAGGGACCTTAAGGATCATCTACTTCCAGTCCCCCTGCCATGGGCAGGGACACCTGACACTAGATTGGATTGCTCAGAGCCCCATCCAGCCTGGCCTTAAGGACTTCCAGGAATGGGGCTTCTACCACCTCCCTGGGCAACCTGTTCCAGTGTGTCACTACCGTTATGGTGAAGAACTTCCTACCATCCAGCCTGAATCTACCCACTTCTAGTTTTGCTCCATTACCCCATGTCCTATCACTATATGACATCCTAAAAAAATCCCTCACCAGTTTTCTTCTAGCTCACTTCAGATACTGGAAGGCCACAATAAGGTCTCCTCAGAGCCTTCTCTGCTCCAGACTTAACAACCCCAACTCAGTCTGTCTCCATAGCAGAGGTTCTCCAGCCCCCTGGGCATCCTTGTGGTCCTGCTCTGGACACATTCCAGCACGTCCATATCATTCTTGTACTAGGGGCTTCAGAACTGGATGCAGTACTCCAGGTGGGTTCTGACCAGAGAGGAATAGAGGGGGAGAATCACCTCCTTCACCCTGCTGGCCACACTTTTCTTGATGCAGCCCAGGACACAGTTGGCTTTCTGGGCTGCAAGTGCACACTGGCAGCTCATGTTAACTGACAGCTCTTCGTTAACGACCTAGATGAGGGGATAGAGTGTACCCTCAGCAAGTTTGCTGCTGATTCAAAACTGAGAGGAGCAACTGACACACCTGACGATTGTGCTTCTATCTAGTGAGGTCTGGACAGGCTAGAGAACTGGGTGACAGTGAACTTCATGAGGTTCACTAAGGACAAGGTTAGAGTCCTGCATCTGAGGAGAAATAACACCAGACACCAATACAGATTAGAGAGTGTCCTGCTGGAAAGCAGCTCCGAAGAGAAAGACCTTGGAGTCCTAGTGGACAGGAAGTTATCTATGGGACAGCAATGTGCCCTTGTGGCCAGGAAGGCTGATGGTATCCTGAGGTGCATTAGTAAAAGTATGTCCCACAGGTCTAGGGAGGTTCTCTTCCCCCTTTACTCTGCCCTGGTGTGATCACATCTGGAATACCGTGTCCAGTTTTGAGCTCCTCAATACAAGAAAGCAAGAAATCTGCTGGAGAGAGTCCAACAAAGAACTCAAGGGTGATTATGGGACTTGTACATCTCTCCTATGAAGAAAGACAGAGAACTGGGACTGTTTAGTATGTGGAAAAGAAGGCTGAGAAGAGATCTTACTAATGTCTATAAATATCTGAGGGGCGGGTGTCAAGAGGAAGGGACCAGGCTCTTTTCAGTGGCACCTGGTAGTAGGACAAGGAATAATGGATGTAAGCTAGAACACAGCAAATTCCACCTCGACAGGAGGAGAAATTTCTTTACTGTGAGGGTGATGAAGCCCTGGAACAGTCTGCCCAGAGAGGTAAGGTTCTCTGGGGACTTTCAAAGCCAACCTTCTTGCATTCTTGTGTAGCCTGCCCTAAGTGGTTCTGCTTTGGTAAGGGGCTTTGGACCCTTGCAACCCCTAATATATTTGATCTTGGTAGTTGTTGCAGTTACTGGTAAAACCTCTGCAAGCCTATACACTCTATCCATAGATCTGTATATGCTGTGCCTATGTGCTGTCAGTATATGCATTACATGCAGCTGTATGTCCACAGAGGCAAGTGTGCATATTCTGTGTGCTTAGCATATTTCTCTGTGTTAGATTTACCGTATTTTCTCATCTAAGGCTTTTAACATTTAGGTAACCCTTAGTGAAGGTCCCCACCATGTGGCTTTATTCAAAGACAGCTCTCGGGAGTTCGATCTGACCAAGGAGGAGGATGTAAGTATCTAAAGAAGTAAAAACTTCACAGTATCACAGTATCACCAAGGTTGGAAGAGACCTCAAAGCTCATCAAGTCCAACCCATCACCACAGACCTCAAGACCAGACCATGGCACCAAGTGCCACGTCCAAACACGCCTTGAACACCTCCAGGGATGGTGACTCCACCACCTCCCTGGGCAGCCCATTCCAGCAGTCAGTGACTCTCTCAGGCAAGAACTTTCTCCTCACCTCCAGCCTAAACTTCCCCTGGTGCAGCTTGAGACTGTGTCCTCTTGTTCTGGTGCTGGTTGCCTGAGAGAAGAAGGTAACCTCCCCCTGGCTACAACCACCCTTCAGAGAGTTGTAGACCGCAATAAGGTCCCCCCTGAGCCTCCTCTTCTTCAGGCTAAACAATCCCAGCTCCCTCAGCCTCTCTCCATAGGGCTGTGCTCAAGACCTCTCCCCAGCCTCGTTGCCCTTCTCTGGACACGCTCAAGCACCTCAATGTCCTTCTTAAATGGAGGGGCCCAGAACTCGACACAGGACTCAAGGTGTGGCCTAAGCAGTGCAGAGTCCAGGGGAAGAATGAGCTCCCTGCTCCTGCTGGCCACACTATTGCTGATGCAGACCAGGATACCATTGACCTTCTTGGCCACCTGGGCACACTACTGGCTCGTGTTTAGGCAGGTGTCAATCAGCACTCCCAGATCCCTTTCTGTTTGGGTGCTCTCCAGCTACTCCCACCCCAGCCTGTAGCTCTGCATGGGGTTGTTGTGGCCAAAGTGCATCACCTGGCACTTGGATTTATTGAATGCCATCCCCTTGCACTCTGCCCATCTGTGCAGACGGTCAAGGTCCCGCTGCAGAGCCCTTCTGCCCTCCAACCCAGCAACATCAGCTCCCAGCTTGGTGTCATCTGCAAATTTGCTGGTGACTGACATGATGCCCTGGTCCAGACTTGTGTCTTTGTGAGCTGATTTACTCCTATTTAGTTACAGTGGAATATGTTTAGTGAAGCAAGACATTATATTCATTATTATCATTAATGTGTGTGTTTTGGCTGACACTACATGTGGGTAAAAATTAGTAGGAGCTCCTGTGCCATGACATTTTTGGGGGTCTGCAGGTATTGTATCATTTAGCACCGCATTGCTGAGACTTAGATATTCAATGTGCATGTGAGATAGAATTTATAAACAAAGGTCTTCATCCCTGAGTAAACTCTCTTACTGGTTTTGGTGATTTTTCTTCTGTCACAGTTACAAGAAGTTTTTATATTTGGTATTTTGCTTTTCTCAAAAACAGCTTGCAGCTTTGAGAAATGAAATAGAAATCAGAATGAGAAATAGTGTGAAGGAAGGGTGCACTGTTAGCACTGAGGTAAGATTTCTCTAATATTTACTGGCAAACACCCCTACGTGTTGTATCTTTTCATAGTATCATAGAACGGTCTGGATTGGAAGGGACCTCCAAAGGTCATCCCTTCCAACCCCCTCTACAGTAAGCAGGGGTATCTTCAACTCAGGTTGCCTAGAGCCCTGTTGAATATCTCCAGGGACAGTACCTCCCTGAATATTCCTCAAGTAGCACACCATGGTGAATGCAGTTTTGCATATCCTTAATGTTTTGCACTATGCAAAGTGTCTTTGGGCTGCTGAAGTCTGTTTTATGTGTCAATTATGTGCATATAAAATTTGACTTAGTATTGAAAACACAGGCTGTTGGTGGTTCAGAGCATATCTTTGTGTAGATATTAATGTAATTACATAGGGAGTGATGCATGTGTAAACTTTTCACTTCAATTTTACTTCACAGACCATCTCTTTAAGTGTGAAAGGTCCTGGTTTGCAGAGAATGGTGTTAGTTGATTTGCCTGGAGTCATTAGTGTAAGTATGCAATAAATGGAAAAGAAAAAAAAAATATATATCTTTAAGACCTGTAAATGAGATGATGTTATTGCTGAGATATTTAGCTCTGGTTGGTCTGTTTAGGTGGGGTTTTTTTACATCTTTCTGTTTTCTTGTTTTCCTTTAAATATGTATCTCCATATGCACATTCAAGACTGTGACATCAGGTATGGCTCCAGATACGAAGGAAACTATCTTCAGCCTCAGCAAGGCTTACATGCAGAATCCTAATGCCATCATCCTTTGTATTCAAGGTAATGACTTCAGGTGGTTATCCAGCTGGGGCTGGTTTTATTTTTTTTAATTGCAATTTTTACATTATTCTAGGGACTACTGATTTTTATTTTCTTTTTTTTTATTTGTGGTAGTCTTTCTAGCCTATAAAAGAACCTGCTGTGGAAAATCTGCACATTAAGGCAACTTTGATACCCATAGCAAAAAGCAGCTTTTTGCAAAGAGTGGGTTTTTTTTTTATCAGTAAAAAAAATGATAGTGATAATAAAATCCAAGATTTCTATAGGAGTGCTTTTGGAGGCTACAGACAATAGTAGAGGTTAATATTTTTAACAGGCTGGTATTTGCTCCAATTTCATACAACTGTTTTCTTTCTGTGATACTTGGAAGCAAAGCAAATTTTCACTCTCCAAAAGTTGACCTTAAGTGTAGTTTTAATGTTTTTAAGTTGCAACATGAAACTTATTTGATACCTGCTGTATCTTCAGTACTGCATGTTAGATTACATAGTCTCTAAACTAAAAATTCATTTCTCTTTGTCTTAGATGGATCAGTGGATGCAGAACGCAGCATTGTCACAGACTTAGTCAGCCAAATGGATCCCCAAGGGAAAAGGACTATTTTTGTGTTGACTAAAGTTGATCTGGCTGAGAAGAATGTGGCTAGCCCAAGCAGGGTGAGTTGTAACTCTTATTCTCATTTTATGATGGCTAAAGTCACACATGGAAAAGCACTTGTGATCCTGTCAGAAATACTGGACCTTACCTACTTGTTCTAGAGAGTTTTGAGTGCTTATTTCTGTATCCAGTATGATTTTTTTGCTTTTAGTCTCTCTCAGGCTACTTGGAAGTAGTGATCAGCTACATGACTTGAGTCACAGCTTGACTACAGGTTGCTCTAGTACTGATTCCTTTTATGCAGGTGACCTGTACAAGTTCCATGCCCTGAGAAGGCTTTAGAATATTCAAGAATAGGCCTTTCACTTAATTTTGTGTTTTGCTGTGTTGTGTCTTATTAGTTCATAGAATCGTAGAATGGTAAGGTTGGAAGGGACCTCAAGGATCATCTAGTTCCAACCCCCTGCCATAGGCAGGGACACCTCCCACTAGTACAGGTTACTCAAGGCCTCCTCCAACCTGGTCTTGAACGCCTCCAGGGTGGGAGCATCCACAACCTCCCTGAGCAACCTGTGCCAGTGCCTCACCACCCTGGTTCTATACCTTTACTTATTTTTTTTGTTCTTTTTAAGTATCAACAGAATTCAGAGTCCCATGGCATCATAGAATGGTGTGGGTTGGAAGAGACCTCCAAAGGCCATCTAATCCAGCCCTTCTGTAGTCAGCAGGGCCATCCTCAGCTAGATCAGGTTTCCTGATCAGTAGTCTGCGCATAGATACAGCTAGAGCTGGTTTAAAAACTTCACTGAGGGAAGTAAGTCTGCAAAGTTAGCTGTGGTTTTTTAATCCTTTTTTTTTTTTTTTTTTTTTTTTTTGTAGATCCAGCAGATAATTGAAGGCAAACTTTTCCCAATGAAAGCTTTGGGTTATTTTGCAGTTGTTACTGGAAAAGGTAAAGAAAACTCTGGCTCTGCCTGTTTTCTCCTTTGGTGACAGCAAAAACTGTCTAAATGGAACTGTTGCAGCACTCTTTTCTTTCTCCAGGAAACAGCAGTGAGAGCATTGAATCTATTAAAGAATATGAAGAGGAATTTTTTCAGAATTCAAAACTGTTAAAGTATGTTGTTGTTTCTTCATTTTAATAACATGAGCCTGCATTGGTAAATGCTAGCATCAGTCTTGCTTGTTGAACTAAACAAAAGGATTCCAGTGTAAAAATGATTTAATCTGCTTAAGTGTCTTTTTGAGATGACCAAGTTAACCTTGTTTCATAATGTCAGTGGAGAGGGATGGGCATCTTCAGGCAGAGGTTGAGTCTTCAGAGTTTTCTGCCCCATTGGCTGTAGGAGAACAAAGTTCCCAGCCTGTGTCTAGGCATTGATACAGCTGGGACGAGTAAATCCAGCCCAACTGTGAGTTGTAGTGCCTCTAAGTGTCAGTCCTTCTGGTGTGACAGCTCTGTTGTATTCAGAGGGTTAGCTTATGCATTCTGATGGAAGGTCACTGAACAGAGTTTTGATTTCACCAGCTCCTATTTCCCAGGAAGGTAAGCTACTTGGTCTTGGGGACTGCTGTCCCTACATTTGACCTCTAGAAGAAAAATGTAATTTGGGTTGAGTGGAGTTTTGGGTTGTTTGGGTTTTTTTCCCTTGCTTTGTTGATTGAGTATTTTCCCTTGCTTTGGTGTGTTGAGTATTTTGAAGGAAGAGACTGGAATCTGCATTGGGTGCACATAAATATGTTATTCTCTGCTATAAAAAGCAAAGCTTTAACATTGTGAGTAGAAGATGGAAGCTGGAAAATGTGAGTATGCATAGAAGAATTTCCTTTAGCTGTCTGTCTTTATAGGACATGTATGCTGAAAGCACACCAGGTAACAACAAAGAACTTAAGTCTTGCTGTGTCAGATTGCTTTTGGAAAATGGTGAGAGAGTCTGTGGAGCAGCAAGCAGATGCTTTTAAAGGTAAGCTTCTCTTCAGAAAACAAGTGAAATAGCAGCTTGCTGTTAAACAGTTAGTTCTTCCCTGTACAGACAACATTGTTTTGCCAGCACTCTTAGGCGGTTGTGGTTTCTGTGTTTTATATGATCATCCTTTCTCACTGGTGGGTAATCACCCCATGTAATCTTTACAAAGACATAAAGTATTTCATGGTGTGAGGGACTTGCTCTAAAATACAAAGGAGTCAATAATTATGAAGGGAAACAAAAAAAAAAAAAATCCAATGTCTGTGGGCAAACTACAGTTCTTCAGTGGATTCAAATGTTCTTAATAATGGCTTCCTATTATGAAGACAGCATCAGCCAGAGCAGGACTGACTTGCACAGAGCTATAAGCTGAATGACCCCTTTTCCACCACACTTCTTCAGTGCATAAATCCTGCAACTTACAGGCAATATCTGAACATACACTGCTGTGGTGGTTTAAAACCTACCCTCTAACCTGATTCTTAAAAATAAACAATAAATAGGAACTTGCTGGACGTTTCTGAGTAGAAGGTAAATAAAGCGAGAAATTGGATACTGAAGGAAAATAAGTCTGCATCATCCCATTTGTTTGCTGGTTTAGTATGAAGTGTTCTGCACAAACTGTTCTGCCCTTCTTTTTCTCTTCTTCACTCTGCCTGTTGGCTAGTCCCTATGCATGGCTTTGTTGGCCTTGGCTGAGACTCTTGTTATGGCTAAGCAGATAGCAGCAGTGGGGCCTAATTTCTCTCTTTCTCCCTTATAAGGGGGGTTGGGGAGAGCCATTTCCTTTCTCCCCTTGTCCAACAGGGGGTTGTGATGGTTTGGAAGTTCCTTGCCCCCCCCACACTTCTGACCCAAACTAGAACTCAGCCTGCTGGAAGTTAAGGACTGAAGCTCTATTTACAGCTCAGCACAATGTACAAGCAGAGATAGACACTATAGACAGGAATAGTTACAGAAATATACAAGTTAAAGGTGATACAGAAACACAACTCCCCTCCCAGAAATCAGAGACCCCAGGAGGGGCTCCCAACCACCCTTCCACCTTCTCCCCGCCCCTATACCATACCCCAAGGTTTGCCCTACGTGCAAGGTGAGCTTGGAGGATCGGCCAGGGGGCTTAGAAGAAAAGTGGTTAGTGAGATTACTCAGCAGACAGGAGAAAAGCCAGAAGCTAGACCACCTGAGAGTGTCTGCCTGAGAGACTAACTGATCTATGTTTTGAATATTTATTCTTAAACATCTCAGCAAGCCTGTGAGTGAAGTAGCCATCACCATGTTTTCCTTCCACAGCCTATAGTATAATTTTCTTCATTAAATTATTCCAATTAGCCTCAAACCAGCACAGGGGTTCTTTGTATTATTTCTGGATTGTAAATAATTATAAATATATATATACATATATGTTGTATTTTATGCTTTTAGATTTTAGCTTTGCTGTAAATATAACTTCAGTTTGCTTTCAAACCTTCTGAACTAGTCTGGTGATTTTCCTTTGGCAGTGATTTCAACCCACTATGGCACCTAAAACCTTTGGTCATTCGCAGAGGCACTAAAAGTTCTGTGCAGGGTTTGTGGCAATTGTGGGACCCACTGAGCTTTTAAGGTAGTTGTGAAGTACAGAGGCAATTGAAAAAATGAAGACCTTGTTTCTGATTTTTGCAGCCACACGTTTCAATCTGGAAACTGAATGGAAGAACAATTACCCCAGGTTGCGAGAGCTTGACAGGGTAAATTGCTGCTTTAATTTGTGTGCTACAGTGTTGAAGATTATGGATTCAAATCTATGCCACTTAACCTCATTTATAAAGGTTTCTTACAGTTAATATCAACTACTGATACTACAGTGTGTGAGGACAGTGTAAATTATTCTAGGGGAGGGAAATACTGAAATCACTGTTTTATGAAACAGCGTGCTTCAAAATTGTGAGCTTTGGTACATAACAAGTCTTTCACTATTTTAGCATAGAGCTAGCTGACCTAACTCACACACAGGAATAGGTCAGTGTTTCTTTGTGGTCATGACAGGATTGGCAAAGGGAAGTTTTCATTCCCTGCTCCTTCAGACAGGCATAGTAACAAAATGAATATGCTTCGTAGATCCAGAGAGTGGCCCAGGTTGGAAGGGACCCCAAAGATCATCCAGTTCTACCCCCCCTGCCATGGGCAGGGACACCTCACATTAGCCCAGGTTGCTCAAGGCCTCATCCCACTTGACCCTGCACACCTCCAGGGTGGGGACATCTATGACTTCCCTGGGCAACCTGTTCCAGTCTCTCTCCACCTTCACTGTAAAGAATTTTTTCCTAATCTCCAGCCTAAATCTCCTCTCTTCAACCTCAGAGCTATTGCTACTCATCCTGTCACTACAAGCCCTTGTAAAAAGTCCCCCACCAGCTCTCCCATAGCTCCTTTCAGGTACAGGCAGGCTGCTCTGAGGTGTTCCGGGAGCCTGCTGTTCTCCAGGCTGAACAGCTCCAGCTCTCTCAGTCCATCCCTGTAGGGAAGGTGCTCCATTCTCTTAATTCTGTTAATGAGATCCTGAGCATTCATATGCCTCACCTGACCAGAGACAAGCAAGAGATGGGTGGGAAGATGTATGGTAAAACTGGGTAGCTTCTGACAAGCACATACACTGTCCAGAATATTTTAGACTTAAAGACCATAAGAAAAAAGGTTACTTTTTTTTTTTTTTTTCCATATGGAAAGATGATCAAACTATACTTGAAATCTTACTCATATCTAATTTTCCTCCTGCATAGAATGAACTGTTTGAAAAAGCAAAGAATGAGATTCTTGATGAAGTCATAAGTTTGACTCAGGTCACACCAAAGCACTGGTATGGTAAACTTTCCTTTTGTTATTTCTGTTGGGTTCTGTTTGTTGTTTGGTTGTTTGGTTTTGGTTGGGTTTTTTTGAAATCAGAAGTTTGCCTTTAAAATATGAAGAGCTTTAGTAAAAGCAAAGTCTCATATATAAATAAGGAACTGTCTTTCTTAGTACCTATGATGTCCTTTGTCCTTGAGGAAGTAATCTTTGTTTATTATTCTGAAGCAGCAAATGCTTTTACAGAATCACAGAAACATTCAAGTTGGAAAAGCCTCTTGGACTCATCAAGTCCAACCCATATCCCTACTCTGCAGGGTACACCCTAAACCATATCCCCAAGCACCACATCCAAATGACTTTTAAACACATCCAGGGTTGGTGACTCCTCCACCTCCCTGGGCAGCACATTCCAATGCCTGACCACTCTTGCTGGGAAAAAAAAAAAAAAATCCTAATATCCAGTCTAAACCTACCCAGTCACAGCTTAAGGCCATTCCCTCTTGTTCTATCACTAATTACCTGTGAGAAGAGACCAGCACCAACCTCTCCACAACCTCCTTTCAGGTAGCTGTAGACAACAATGAGGTCTCCCCTCAGCCTCCTTTTTCAAACTATACAGCCTCAGCTCCTTCAGTCTCTCTTCCTAAGATTTATTCTCCAGGCCCTTCCCAGCTTCCCTGCCCTCCTCTGCACTGGCTCCAGCACCTCCACATCCCTCTTGTATTGCAGTGCCCAAAACTGAACACAATACTTGAGGTGTTACCTCACTGGAGCAGAGTACAAGGGTTCAGTCACCTCCCTGCCCCTGCTGGACACAGCATTTCTAATCCAAGCCAGGGCCTTTGGCTTTCTTTGCCACCTGGGCACACTGCTTGCTCATATTCAGTTGTTTGTCAATTGCAACCCCAAGGTCCCCTTCTGCCAGACAACTTTCCAGCCACACTTCCCCAAGCCTGTAGCATTGTTTGTGGTTGTTGTGACCCAAGTGCAGGATCTGGCATTTGACCTTACTGGAGCTCATCCCGTTAATGTTGACCCATGGATTCAAGCTATCCAAGTCCCTCTCTACCCTCATGATGATCAACACTGCCACCTAACTTGATGTCATCTGCAAACTTATTGAGAACCACCAAAAAAAAAAAAAAAAAAAGTCAAAATCTTTCAGTGACCTGAATGGAACTGTTACTTGGCCATATATTTAAAATTAAGATTAAATGTGTGACTCTTAAAAACTTTAGGATAATTCTGGACATGTGGATGTGTTCAGAGAAAGTGTTGTACACAACAAATTAGTCTGAAGTTGTATTCTAATCCAAATGTAGTGCAGCTTTGCCATTTTGGTGTTTGCTGCTGTTCCTCAAGCACCCTGGCCCCGTGTCTGGTCTGCTTCATTTTGTCTTGTGGATCAAGTGGCTGCATAACAGGATTGTGCATATTTCTTGAGAGATAAAATGTAATGGTGGCTTGGTTTTATCAAATCATTTCAGTGGTTTACAGTCTTCTCCCACATTGTTCCCCCACCTGCCAAGCATATGCACAGACAGCTCTGCATGGTTATACCAGCAAAGGCTGCAAGGAGTTGTTGTGCAGAGCAGCGACAACCATAAGAGTCAGAGAGTCCAACATCTGAAGCTGTCTTTGCTGCTGGAAATAGGTATCTCTGTCCTTAGTTGCAAGCAGATTCGAGATGAAGGTTTTTTTGTGATGTTCAGAAGTATTTCCTGTGTTGTTCTTTTCTGTAGTCTTCTTTTCTCACTGTTTCTAACAAATTGAATCCATACCTGCTAGTCACTCCTGTATTGGAAGCCATCATATGTGTTACAACTTTCGTTTCAGGGAGGAGATTCTTCAGAAGACTTTATGGGAAAGGGTATCTACTCATGTGATTGAGAATATATACCTTCCAGCAGCACAGACTATGAACTCAGGGACATTTAACACCACTGTAGACATCAAACTGAAGCAGTGGACTGACAAGCAACTGCCTAATAAAGCAGTAGAGGTGAGAATTTTGTTTTTTTTCAAAATATTTCTTAATAATAAATCTATGCTAAGCCTGTTGTGATGAAAGCATAGCCCTAGAGTAGAAAGGTGGTAGTTTGAAGGGCTGATAGTTTGGGGAGGGACTATTTACAAGGTCTTTTAATCACAAGACAAGGGGCAATGGGTCTAAACTGACAGAGGGGAGATTTAGAGTGAATGTTAGGAGGAAGTTCTTTACAGTGAGGGTGGTGAGGCACTGGCACAGGTCGCCCAGGGAGGTTGTGGCTGCTCCCTCCCTGGAGGTGTTCAAGACCAGGTTGGAGGAGGCCTTGAGTGAACTGTACTAGTGGGAGTGTCCCTGCTTATTGCAGGGGGTTGGAACTGGATGATCACAGTATCAGAGTATCACCAAGGTTGGAAGAGACCTCAAAGATCATCAAGTCCAAGCCATTACCACAGCCCTCAAGACCAGACCATGGCACCAAGTGCCACGTCCAAACACGCCCTGAACACCTCCAGGGACGGTGACTCCACCACCTCCCTGGGCAGCCCATTCCAGCAGTCAATGACTCTCTCAGTGAAGAACTTTCTCCTCACCTCCAGCCTAAACTTCCCCTGGCACAGCTTGAGACTGTGTCCTCTTGTTCTGGTGCTGCTTGCCTGAGAGAAGAAGGTA
>VWZE01008317.1:84589-98879 GCA_013396675.1 Eubucco bourcierii
GCACTCAAGGTGTGGCCTAAGCAGTGCAGAGTCCAGGGGGAGAATGAGCTCCCTGCTCCTGCTGGCCACACTATTGCTGATGCAGGCCAGGATGCCATTGGCCTTCTTGGCCACCTGGGCACACTGCTGGCTCATGTTCAGGCGGGTGTCAATCAGCACCCCCAGATCCCTTTCTGTTTGGCTGCTCTCCAGCCACTCCCACCCCAGCCTGTAGCTCTGCATGGGGTTGTTGTGGCCAAAGTGCAGCACCTGGCACTTGGATTTGTTGAACTCCATCCCCTTGGACTCTGCCCATCTGTGCAGGGAGTCGAGGTCCCGCTGCAGAGCCCTTCTGCCCTCCAACCCAGCAACATCAGCCCCCAGCTTGGTGTTCCACCCCTCTGATCATTTTCATGGCCCTTCTCTGGACCCACTCCATCAGGTCCATGTCCTCCTTCTGTCGAGGGCTATTTAGAAACCAGTATTTAGATACTGAAAAGAACATGCAGCAGGAACATTCTATTCTGCTCTTGCAGCAAATTTTCCCTATTAAAGACCAAAATCCACCTCCTTTTCTGAGGTTGAACAAACCCTTTGATCTGAGTATATCCACATTCAGTTGATGTAAGCAAACTCAAGAGAATGGCACCTGTTACAATAACAAAGCAAAGTTTAGGCTGATAATAAAGTTGACTTTATTAGTCATGGGAAAGGAAAGCAAAGGGAAAATCAATTTCTTGCTCTTGTGTGCTGTTTTCTGAAAATATGCAGATTTTTCAGTGGTCCATTTCAGTAGGCATTTTCTGTTGTCTTTCTAGGTGGCATGGGAGACTTTGCAAGAAGAATTTTCCCGTTTCATGACAGAACAGAAAGGAAAGGAGCATGATGATATCTTTGATAAACTGAAACAAGCTGTCAAAGAAGAAACTATTAAACGACATAAATGGAATGAGAGAGCAGAGGACAGCCTGGTACAGTGTGGATTCTTTAGCCTTACTGACTGTGGAGATCTTTTTTTCTAAAGATTTTTTTTTTTTTGTTCAATATTTTTGCATTCTTTACGTGTAATCATAAAATGATAGGGAGAGCCATCTCTTCTATATATTATTCTAATTTGCTGTTTCTAAATTAATTTCATTATGTTTTGTTAATTAGAATCAAAGAATGGTTTGGGTCAGAAGGGACCTCCAAAGGCCGTTCAGTCCAACCCCCTCTGCAGTCAGCAGGGACATACTGAACTAGATCAGGTTGCCCAGAGTCCCGTCCAGCCTCACCTTGAATATCTCCAGCACTGGGGCTTCAACGACCTCCCTGGGCAACCTATTCCAGTGTTCTACTACCCTTATGGTGCAGAACTTGTTCTTAACATCTAAATCTGCTCTTCTCTAGTTTGAAGCCGTTGCCCCTCATCCCAGCACTGCAGGCCTTTGGAAACAATCCCTCTGCAGCCTTCTTGTAGACCCTCTTCAGGTACTGGAACGTCTCTGTTAGGTCTCAACAGACCTGAACAATCCCAGCTCCCTCAGCCTGTCCTCATAGGAAAGGTGTTCCAGTTCCCTGATCATTTTTGCAGCTCTCCTCTGGACCTGTTCCATCAGGTCCATATCTTTCCAGTATTGAGGGCTAATGACACATCTGATAACATTGTTTTGGCTGCCTTACAAAAAAACCCTCTATAATCCCCTGGCTTCCCATGGACAACTTTGTGAGGATTGCTTAGCATCAGCTCATTAGTTCTGTTAAGTATAGCCAGAGAAAATAACAGCATTTCATTGCCACCTGTATAAATTCTATAGTCTGAAGGGATTTTGTATTGCTTGCTGTATTGTTTTGCATTATTTATGTTGTGCTTTAATTTGACTCTTGTCTATAGCCTAAGTTAGGTATTTTGGCAGTTCTTTGAATAAGTGCCTCTTAAATAAATTCTGTATGCCCTGTCAGAGAATCACAGAACTTTAGGGGTTGGAAGGGATCTCAAAAGATCATCCAGACCAACCTCCCTGCCGTAGCAGGATCATGTAGGGCAGGTTGCATAGGAATGCATCCAGGCAAGTTTTGAATGTCTCCAGAGGAGACTCCACAACCTCTCTGGGCAGCCCATTCCAGTGTTTTGTCACCCTCACAATGAAAAAAATTTTATGTTCACATGAACTTCCTCTGCTCCATCCTGCACTCATTGCCCCATGTCCTGTCATTGGCAATCTGGGCAAAGCCTGGCTCCATCTTCCTGACACTGCCCTTCACATCGTTATAAACATGAATGAGGGCACCTCTCCAGCTCCTCTTCTCTAAACTAAGGAGACACATCTCCCTCAGTCTTTCCTCATAAAAGAGATATCTTTATAGACATAAAAAAAAATTAGAATAACATCACAAATCTTCTTTTTACCAATCCTAAATAAATTTATTGTGTGCTGAAACAATGTTCTGTATTGCAGCGAGTGATCCAGCACAATGCCTTAGAAGATCGATCAATATCTGATAAACAGCAGTGGGATGCAGCTATTCATTTTATGGAAGAGACTCTCCAAAGTCGTCTCAAAGACAGTGAGTTGTGTGGTTTTTTAATCTGTCTCAATTCCTGGAGCTAGTTCACTGCAAGCTTTTGTATCATTGTATGGCATTCAACAAATCCAAGTGCCAGGTGCTGTACTTTGGCCACAACAACCCCATGCAGACCTACAGGCTGGGGTGGGAGTGGCTGGAGAACAGCCAAACAGAAAGGGATCTGGGGGTGCTGATTGACACCCGCCTAAACATGAGCCAGCAGTGTGCCCAGGTGGCCAAGAAGGCCAATGGCATCCTGGCCTGCATCAGCAATAGTGTGGCCAGCAGGAGCAGGGAGGTCATTCTCCCCCTGGACTCTGCACTGCTTAGGCCACACCTTGAGTCCTGTGTCGAGTTCTGGGCCCCTCCATTTAAGAAGGACATTGAGGTGCTTGAGCGTGTCCAGAGAAGGGCAACGAGGCTGGGGAGAGGCCTCGAGCACAGCCCTATGGAGAGAGGCTGAGGAAGCTGGGATTGTTTAGCCTGAGAAGAGGAGGCTCAGGGGGGACCTTCTTGCTGTCTACAACTACCTGAAAGGTGGTTGTAGCCAGGAGGAGGTTACCTTCTTCTCTCAGGCAAGCAGCACCAGAACAAGAGGACACAGTCTCAAGCTGTGCCAGGGGAAGTTTAGGCTGGAGGTGAGGAGAAAGTTCTTGCCTGAGAGAGTCATTGACTGCTGGAATGGGCTGCCCAGGGAGGTGGTGGAGTCACTGTCCCTGGAGGTGTTCAAGGCGTGTTTGGACGTGGCACTTGGTGCCATGGTCTGGTCTTGAGGTCTGTGGTGATGGGTTGGACTTGATGATCTTTGAGGTCTCTTCCAACCTTGGTGATACTGTGTGTGTGATACTGTGTATCAGCACCACTGAGATAGCAATGACAGTTTAAAAGTAGTACTGTAGTGCCTATAGACATGGTTAGCAAAATACAGCCTCAAAAACTAGTGCTCTTGCAGTGAGGCAACTATAAGATAAGTAGTAGTGACCTGGAGGGTAAAAATTTGGTACTAACACACATTTAGAAGAATAGAGATAATAGTTGGTCCACTTGTGGCTATTAAGTATAATTAATTTTGATTCCAGTTGCAACAAAGTAAGATTCATGTATTATTGCCTGACTTGGAACCTGGAGAGCTGCAGTGATATTATGGTTTTATGTACTAACTTGAAATATCTACTGATTTGCAGTCATTTTTAAATGCTAATAAAAGATATCAACTGGTGCTTAAAGTAAAAGACATCTGGCTTGGCTTTCTTGTGGTTGAACCCTTGCCATAACCTAAGCACCACGCAGCTGCTCACTCACTCTTCCCCTAGCCCCTCCCCATGGCATTGAAAAGAGAATCAAAAATAAGTAAAACTTGTGAATTGAGATAAAAATAGTCTAATAATAGAGACAGTAATAATAATAATAGTAATGAAAAGGAACATAAAGAGTGAAATGAAACCCAAGAAAGAAAAGTGATGCATGATGCAGTTGCTCACCCCACTGCCTGATGTGCAGCCAGTCCCTGAGCAGCAGTCTCTGCCTCCTGGCCAACTTCACCTGTTTATATACTGACTATGACATCCTGTGCTGTGAAGTATTGCTTTGGCCAGTTTGGGTTAAATGTCCTGGCTGTGTCCCTTTCAAAATTGTTGTGCTCCTCCAGCCTTCTCTCTTGCAGAGCATGAGAAACTGAAGAATCCTTGACTTAGTATGAACAGTGCTTAGCAGCAATGAAAGACATCAGCGTTATTCTCGTACTAAATCAAAACCACAGCACAACACTTACTACCAGGAAGAAAATAAACTCTTTTCCGACTCAGTATGTCATATCTAAGTGTTCTTAGGCAGAAAATCTCCATACCTGATCTCATACCCCATTTTAGAACTATACATTTAACTGATTACATATATTTTGGGTGATACTTCATATCATGTTTCTTCTTTTAGCTGAATCTGTTATTGAAGATATGGTGGGTCCAGACTGGAAAAAAAGATGGTTATACTGGGTAGGCCGCACCAAAGAACAGGTAATAAAGAATTTGTAGTTTGTTACCTTCAGTGGACTGATATTACTCTATAAATTTTTTAAAGCACCAATGCACTTCAGACTATTTAGGTGATTGATAGTTAATTAATTAATCAGCCAAACAAAACCCCCAGAAAAACCTGACAACACAAAAAAAACCCCCAGAAAATATACTTTTACTAGTCATTGTTCTATCTGGAATTTTCTGTGGTGTAATAGTTATTTTTTCATACTGTAGGTACAATAGTAGTTTGTAAACTGGTTTCCATTTTTCAGCTGATTGATATCTTTGCTCTCATGCCATTGACCTGAATCTTAAAGTTCTTGCAGTTCAAATGAATTAATAAAAGCAAGATAGGAAGTGAGCTGTGCTCTTTACTGTCATAGAATAGTCTGAGTTGGAAAGAACCTCTGTAAGCAGAGGTATCCTCAACTAGATCATGTGGCCCAGAGCCCTGTCAAGCCTCACCTTGAATATCTCCAGGAATGGGGCCTTAATAACCTCCCTGGGCAACCTGTTCCAGTGTAAAGAACTTATTCTAAGCATGCAATTTCCTGTCATGCTCCATTTGGATTTAATTAATATGTGATGGCATTATCACTGGCATCCTGCCCACAGCTGTATCTTTTCATTGCCTGTTTTCATTGTAACCTCTCTTCTTGTTTGCTGATAGCTTTTGGAAATCTCTTTTGAGTTTAAATAGCACCTTCTATTTACAGCCCAGAGTGGAGGGGCTTTTTATGTTACCTTTTCTAGATATTTCTCAAACTGAATCACAGTAATCATACATATTTGAAAAGTAACTAGAAATTAAAAGAATACAGTAGAAAGTAATTGTTTCAGAGGAAGGAATTTTTTACAGTATGCAGACAGGTATGAGAGAAAGGCAGTGACTTCAACCTACCTTAATTTTATGAGTAACAACTCTACAAGTGTGAATTTACAGAGAGTTCTTGCTAGCTGCTAGGTAAAGATTGCAATTCTTATCAGGGTCACAGGTGATATGTGAATGTGAACCCTATTAGCAGGTGTGCATAGAGGGGAAGTGGGGCTAGGCATTGAAATAGCAATGTTTAGTCAGACACTGGAATAGGCTGCCCAGGGAACTGGTTGAGTCACCATCCCTGGATGTGTTTAAAGGATGTTTAGATGTGCCTGGGGATGTGGTTTAGGGGTAAACTTTGTGGAGTAGGGTTAATGGTTGAATTTGATGATCCCAAGGGTCTTTTCCAACCTGAATGATTCTGTGACACCTATGTTTTGGTGTTTTTTTACCTTTGTTTTCTTTTTCTGGATTTCTGTGCATAATGATAGGGGTGGGGGGGAAGTGTGGTAGAAAAAATGGGCAGTGAATTATCCATTTGAAAATGTAATATTTGAGATGTCACTTTAGAGTCACTCTGGAGCTGGTTAGAGGAGGGCCACGATAATTTGATCAGGAGGTTGGGACACCTCTGCTATGAAGACAGGCTGAGGGAGCAGGCATTTTAAAGCCTGGAGAAGACTCTGGAGAGACCTGTAATGACTTTTCAGTACCTGAAGGGGACTTATAAGAATGCTGGAGAGGGACTGTTTATGAGGACCTACTGTTATTTTCTCTGTCTATACTTAAGAGAACTAATGAACTGATGCTAAGCAATCCTTACAAGGCTGTTCATGGGGAACCAGTGGGTTATAGAGGACTTTTTTGTAAGCCAGACAAAACAATGTTCTTAGAGGTCATTAGCCCTCAATACAGGAAGGATATGGACCTGATGGAATGGGTCCAGAGGAGAGCTGTAAAAATGATCAGGGGGCTGGAATACTTCTCCTACAAGGACAGGCTGAGGGAGTTGGGATTGTTCAGACTGGAGAGGAGAAGGCTCTGTTGAGACCTAACAGAGACCTTCCAGTACCTGAAGAGGGTCTACAAGAAGGCTGCAGAGGGACTGTTTCCAAAGACCTGCAGTGCTGGGATGAGGGGCAATGGCTTCAAACTAGAGAAGAGCAGATTTAGATGTTAAGAACAAGTTTTGCACCATAAGGGTAGTAGAACACTGGAACAGATTGCCCAGGGAGATGGTTGAGGCTCCATTGCTGGAGATACTCAAGATGAGTCTGGACAAACCTCTGAGCAAGCTGATCTAGTTCAGTATGAGAGAGTTGGGGCTCTTCAGCCTGGAGAAGAGAAGGGTTTGAGGGGACCTGATAGTAGCCTTCCAGTATCTGAAGGGGGCCTACAGGAAGACTGGGGAGGGATTATTTACAAGGTCTTGCAACGACAGGACAAGGGGCAATGGGCTTAAACTGGCAGAGGGGAGATTTAGACTAGATGTTAGGAGGAAGTTCTTTCCAGTGAGGGTGGTGAGGCACTGGCACAGGTTGCCCAGGGAGGTTGTGGCTGCTCCTCCCTGGAGGTGTTCAAGGCCAGGCTGGATGAGGCCTTGAGTAACCTGTACTAGTGGGAGGTGTCCCTGCATATGACAGAGGGTTGGAACTAGATGATCCTTGAGGTCCCTTCCAACCTTACCATTCTATGATTCTATGATTCTGTGTCCCTGCTGACTGTGGAGGGGGTTGGACTAAATGACCTTTGGAACTCCCTTCTGACCTAAACCATTCTATTATTCTATGAAAGGTATTTTCTGTTCTGGCTTATTAAGCATGTAAGAGTGTATTGGTGATCTACAGGTCTGTAATAATTCATTCCAACTGATGATTCTTATCCCAGAACATTCGTAATGAAACAAAAAATGAACTGGAGAAGTTAATCAAACGCGATGAGGAACATGCAGCTTATCTGGCAAACGATGAAGTGACCACTGTGAGAAAAAACCTTGAAGCAAGAGGAGTAACAGTGGACCCTTGTCTGGTAAGATGTAGAATTGCAAGAAAACACATGAAAGCTCCCTGTGAACAATTTGAATGTTCTTGCTAGACAGCACTCAAAAGAGTCCATCTAAACACAGAGTTTGTCATCCAGATGTCTCCAAACTGCTTGCACGCAGCTGACAGATCTCAGTTGGGTGTCAGACAAATGCGGTACAGTGCTTTGGAATCTGTCACTTTAGGCTGCAGTTGGAATCTGCTGAGCAGATTTTCTTGCCTACATTATAAGAAAACTTGTTTAAAATTACTGTTCAGATGTTACATAGTGGAGTCAAGGCCTTTGTGAGAAAGTTAGGATTAAAAAAAATAGTGATCATTCCTAAGCTTTCTGTGTGGCCGTCTGTGCACTTTGAAGTTTGTGGGTACATTGAACAGAGGTAGATGTGGTGCTTGGGGATGTGGTTTAGGGGTGAACCTTGTAGAGTAGGGTTATGGGTAGGACTTGGTGATCCTGAGGATCTTTTCCAACCTGAATGTTTCAGTGATTCTGTGAGAGTTTGTAAAAATACTGGGCCTAGGCAATATGTTTTTGAGTACCCTGAGGGCTAATGTATTATATGTTTAAAATATTCTGGAAAATTATTTATCTGATTGCAGTGTAAGGCTTCTAACCATAATTAGACCTTTCATTCAATTAAATGTTAGATTTTAAATAAGGGAGAATTCTAATATTAGTAAGTATTAGATGCAGCTTTCCTTTTACAGTGATTTATTTTCTGCAATACCTTTGTCTGCCTTCTCAACATTAGTACCTGTACTTATTCAAGGTTGAAGAACTATTTTAAGTACCTGCTACTCTTTTCACAGAATGTATCTGGTTAGCAGAGACCTCAAAGATCATCCAGTCCAATCTTCAACCCTATACAGAAGGGTCAACACTAAGCCATGTCCCTAAAACGCCAGGTCCACACAGTGCTTGAACTCCTTCAGGGATGGTGACTCCACCACTGCCCTGGGCAGTTAATTCCAATGTTTGAGAACCCTTTCTGTGAAGAAATGTTTCCTGATATCCAGCCTACACCACCTCTGGTGCAGCTTGAAACCATTTCCTCTATTCCTGTCAGTTGTCATCAAGCACACAGCACTTTACTGTACCTTTTTGGAAAGGTCAGACTAGTGATCCACATCCTCTACATGAAGAAAATGAATGTAAATTTAGTTTCTCTTCTGTCTAAGCAGTTGAATTTAGTTTCTCTTCTGTCTAAGCAATTTGAGGTGCTTGAGCGTGTCCAGAGAAGGGCAACGAGGCTGGGGAGAGGCCTCGAGCACAGCCCTATGGAGAGAGGCTGAGGGAGCTGGGATTGGTTAGCCTGGAGAAGAGGAGGCTCAGGGGGGACCTTATTGCTGTCTACAACTACCTGAAGGGTGCTTGTAGCCAGGAGGAGGTTACCTTGTTCTGTCACTGGTTGCCTGAGAGAAGAAGAGGACACAGTCTCAAGCTACACCAGGGGAAGTTTAGGCTGGAGGTGAGGAGAAAGTTCTTGCCTGAGAGAGTCATTGACTACTGGAATGGGCTGCCCAGGGAGGTGGTGGAGTCACCGTCCCTGGAGGTGTTCAAGGTGGGTTTGGACGTGGCACTTGGTGCCATGATCTGGTCTTGAGGTCTGTGGTAATGGGTTGGACTTGAGGATCTTTGAGGTCTCTTCCAACCTTGGTGATATTGTGATACTGTGAATTTTTTTAATTTTATGTGGAGTTGTTTGGTTTTTTTAAAGAACCATATTTATATATATATTTAATTTAGAAGAACTGGAACATACTGGGTTAACAGTTTGACTTGATGATCTCAGAGGCCTCAGTGATTCTGTGATAAATAAGCTTAAGCAAGAAAAATTACCAGTATTTGTTTACGTTAGACCCATTCAATATTTCTCCCTGCTTTAATCTGATTTAATTTATAAATTAATGAGTAGCTGTCAGAAATGTGTTCTCAGTGTTAATGCAAAGATTGCATCGTGCCAAGATCAGGACAATCTGGCCTGTTTTGTGGCACATAATTGAAATATATTTTGGCTGCAGACAGTATTTGGAAGCATTCAGTTATATTATAAGCATGGAAGAGTAGATTTTTAAATTGAAAGTCACTTGTAAAGTTTCCCATATGTAACTAACACATTCATCATATCCCTGCTGCAGACAAAGCGCTGAGAAATATTTAAACAGATCTGAGGTGTAGATTTGTATTTACAGTTTGAAATTAAATGCAATCAACGAACTGTTCGCACTAGTGAATGAGTGTGTGTATTTATTTAATCAATTTCAAGTGCTGTTTTCCTAGATTAAAGACACATGGCACCAGATTTATAGAAGATATTTCCTGAAGACTGCCTTGAACCACTGCAATCTATGTCGAAGAGGTTTCTATTATTATCAGAGGCATTTTGTGGACTCAGAGGTAACCTGAAGAACAGACAGACACTTGGGTTTTGCCTTGGTACTTCCATCTCAGTTGCAAAAATGAAGTCTGTAAATGCTCTGAAGTAGCCAAACCTTTCATCTATATCCTTTACCTTGAGATAGCTGATGATTTTAGATATGTTTAGCTGGTGATTTTAGATGTGTTTTCTGTGAGGCTTATAATTGATAAATAATGCTATATAAAATTACCATCTCTTACTTATCAGTGTCTATTGGAAATACACTGCAGTATCGATGTACAGCTATTGACACCTTCTTTTTGTCCATTTCTTCCACTTCCCCATTGATATCGATGTACCACACTGATACAAAAATAGTAAGAAAACATTAAGCAAGAGATTTTTGTGGGATAAGGATGATAAAGAATTGTTTAGAGTTAATACCTGCAACCATATGTGATCAACAGAAGTACAACTATGGAATTAGAAACAAACCTTTGAAATGTCTTCTCAGTTTTGTAAGCCCAGGCTTGTTCAGTAGATGACAGTATGCACCAAGATGCACAAAGGAGGGAATAGATAGGGGTTTTTTTTGCCATTACATTTTACATAAAAAAGAAATTCCTGGATAGATAGAACTCCTCACTCTCTGTGGAGTTTTGTTTCTCCCCATGGAGCTGGAAGTCTTTACTACTGTAGAAATACCTTTACATGTAAATGGTAAGAGAATGACATCATACAGTAGAAGGCAGGCTCTCCATGATGTATAACTTGCAGTTCCTGATGGTCTCATTTTAAGGTGTCCTTTCATGAATTTAGTGTTCCCTCCTGCCACCTTTGGAGTTGCAGAAACTGTCTTTTCTGTTGTTAACAGATGCAGCCCCTGACCCACCCCTGCCTTTAGAAGCAGGGAGTCACAATGTGGGGTTCAGCTGTTGTCTTTCAGTGTGTTTGCTATGGACAAGTTTCAGTGAGCAGGAGATTATCCTTGTTAGCCTGCATATAGGGTGTGCAAGTTGTTTCTTCTGTAATACCCTTTGATAAGGGTTTTTCTGTTGCAAGTGGTAGATGCACAGGTTGATAGTAGATGTGCAGGTTGTGCAGTGTGCCAAACAGGCCTGACACAGGTCTGGTGAAGTATTTTTGGTGTGCTTTCCTTGTTGCTTACAGCAGTTGTTCTGTGAGATTTGTGTGCAAGCTCAGGGTGTGTGTACAGTTTACAATTGCCACTAAAAGTGTCAAGAGATTCTTGTCAGCATAGGATATTTCTTGGACGTTGGAGGTCTGACACTGCAACTTCCTTCCTTTCAGCTGGAGTGCAATGACATTGTCCTCTTCTGGCGGATACAGCGGATGCTGGCAATCACAGCCAACACGCTGAGGCAGCAGCTCACTAACACTGAAGGTAAGGCTCAGAGAGAGCCAATTGTTTGAAACAAGGCTGAGAGCCCTGGGGCTTTTTAGTCTGGAGAGGAGAAGGCTGGGAGGGGATCTAATCAATATCTATAAATACCTGAGGGCTGGGTGTCAGGAAGGAAGGGATGGCCTCATCTCACTTGAGCCCTGGGATAGGACAAGGGGCAACGGATGGAAACTGCAACACAGGAAATTCCACCTCAACATGTGGAAGAATTTATTTACTGTAAGGGTGACAGAGCCCAGGAAGGTTGTGAGGTCTCCTTCTCTGAAGACTTTCAGGACCAGTCTGGATGTGTTCTGTGTGTGATGCTTTGGGAGTTCCCCCCCGACCCATGCTATGAAAAATCACTCAGACTAGACTCAGCCAGCTGGAAATTAAGGACTGAAGCTCTATTTACAGCTTAGCACAATATACAACCATATATATACACAATATACATTAATATTTACAACTTAGCACGATATACAACCAGATATATACACAATATGCATTAATATTTACAGCTTAGCACAATGTACAACCAGATATATACACAATATACATTAATATTTACAGAAATATACAAGTTAAAGGTAATACAGAAACACAACTCCCCTCCCAGAAATCAAAGTCCCCAGGGAGGGCTCCCAACCACCCTTCTACCTTCTTTCCACCTCTCTACCTTATCCCAGGGTCTGCCTTACATGCAGGGTGAGTTTGGAGTATCAGCCAGGGGGGTTAGAAGCAGAATGATTAGTTGGGTTACACAGCAGAAGCCCAGGAGAAACGCCAACTCCCAGAGAGAGAGACTTTTTGTGTTATCTATGTTTGTGTCCTTGTTTTTATACATCTCAGCAAGCCTGTGAGTGAAGTAGACATCACCACTGTTTTCTTTTCACAGCCTATAATCTATATTTTTTTTCATTAAAATATCTTAATTAGCCTCAAACCAGCACACTGTGTGACCTGCACTAAATTCTATGGTCCTGGTTTGGTAAGGCAGTTGGGCTTGGGGATCTCCAGATGCCCATTCCAACCCTTAATATCCTGTGGGGGAAAAAAAAAAAAGACAAAAACCCAACCATTTAGAAATGTTCCTCTAGCTGTGTGCTCCTTTCATGCTTAGCATGGCTGCCAGATTTTTTATGTCTTGGCTGAGTAATTAGAAGATTTAAATAAAATTTGATGTTCTATTTGCATTAGAAGATTTTAATGTCAGTAGTATGTCAAATAATTAAGACACTCCAGTTTAAAATGTTTTCAGCTTGCACGATTCCAATTGTCAATCTGTTTTTCCAAGCAGAACAAATTTCAGTAAATGGTGACTTTTTTTTTTTTTCCCTTCAGGTCAATCTGGCTGTAGATTTGAATTTTAAAATGTTTTCTATATAAAAAAAAATCTAATGCATTATTTGAAGCCGTTAGAAATGTGCTGTGTAATACCTAGATATGTTCATATAACTCCAGCTTCCCTATAAAGCATCATTTATGTAGCAATTAGCTAGTGCCATGGTACAACTATTAATAATGACCTGCTTGTGGAAGAAGGTGCAGATTAAATATTTGATTCAGGTTGCCCTCCATGGAGAAGAAATTTGCCCTAAATGTAGAAAATCAGGTCCTGTTGCTTGTAACCACCTACCTCTTGACAGCTGCTGGACTGAAATTTAGGAAGATTGATCAGGAGGTACTCCCTCTAAGTGTGAAGGGCAGGGATCTCAGCATTAAGGTGCACATAATGCCACTTTAATGTGCTTTTAATTCCTCTTGGCCTTGTATCTGCAAAACTTCTCTGTGTCATCAGCCCTTTAACACCACGGTGCTGTCGCCATTAGCTTCTTTTTCCATCCTTCACCTTCAATTAACGTGGCCTTGATCCATCTCATGAGGGAGATGTTGATAGGGAAAGTATAACTGTCAAGAAGGAGGCAGAAGGGATGCTTACAACAAAAGATCTGTTGGACACCCAGTTTCACAGAAGAAACTGCTGAATTTAGACAAAGCAGTCTACAGATATCTTCACCTCCTTCAAATAAAAAAGTCATCCAGTAATAATTTAAATCAGAGAGAAAATATCCTTTGGAATTTAAACCAACTTCCTCAAATTTCCTGTCTTAATGGCCCAAACAAGGTCATTGTTCAGAATTTTCCTTTTCTCCAAATAGATCAATTAGTCTGGGTCATAAACTGTCTCCCACAGAACTTAACCAAATTTGTTCCTTAGGTCATTACAGATGCAGAAGTTCTGCCACTCACTGGATTTTGGTGATTTGTTTGGTTTTTGTTTGTTTTTTTTTACAGTAAGGCGCTTGGAGAAGAATGTAAAGGAAGTGCTTGAAGACTTTGCTGAGGATAATGAAAAAAAGGTGAAGCTCCTAACTGGCAAGAGGGTCCAGCTGGCAGAGGATCTCAGTAAGTAGCTCTGTGGTGTTTTGGAATTAGCTTGAAAAGCAGCACATTCAGGCTGGTGTCACTTAATGTGACGTGGGTTGTTCATGTGCTAGCATTTTATTGCTATCAGAAATGGAATTTTTTTGATATCTAGTTAGATCTTACTGATTCATGGGTGGTATGATGGAATAAAACTACATAGTTTACACTAGGTGTAAATCCACTGATGTCCATTTATTAGAATCATAGAATCATAGAATGGTAAGGTTGGAAGGGACCTCAAGGATCATCTAGTTCCAACCCCCTGCCATAGGCAGGGACACCTCCCACTAGTACAGGTTACTCAAGGCCTCATCCAATCTGGCCTTGAACACATCCAGGGAGGGAGCATCCACAACCTCCCTGGGCAACCTGTTCCAGTGCCTCACCACCCTTACTGTAAAGAACTTCCTCCTAACATCTAGTCTAAATCTCCCCTCTGCCAGTTTAAGCCCATTGCCCCTTGTCCTGTCATTGCAGGACCTTGTAAATAATCCTTCCCCAGCCTTCCTGTAGGCCTCCTTCAGATACTGGAAGGCCCCCTTCAGATACTGGAATATTGCATCAGTATACTGAAAAATGTAGTTAAGACAGAGTGATATTATAAAAGGAAGTCCTTGTTTTTCTAGCACTGATAAAGATGTTGAACAGGACTGGACCCAGTATCACAGTATCACCAAGGTTGGAAGAGACCTCAA
>VWZE01008317.1:98939-117649 GCA_013396675.1 Eubucco bourcierii
CTGGCTACAACCACCCTTCAGGTAGTTGTAGACAGCAAGAAGGTCTCCCCTGAGCCTCCTCTTCTCCAGGCTAAACAATCCCAGCTCCCTCAGCCTCTCTCCATAGGGCTGTGCTCGAGGCCTCTCCCCAGCCTCATTGCCCTTCTCTGGACATGCTCAAGCACCTCAATGTCCTTCTTAAATTGAGGGGCCCAGAACTGGACACAGGACTCAAGGTGTGGCCTAACCAGTGCAGAGTCCAGGGGGAGAAGGACCTCCCTGCTCCTGCTGGCCACACTATTGCTGATGCAGACCAGGATGCCATTGGCCTTCTTGGCCACCTGGGCACACTGCTGGCTCATGTTTAGGTAGGTGTCAATCAGCACCCCCAGATCCCTTTCTGTTTGGCTGCTCTCCAGCTACTCCCACCCCAGCCTGTAGCTCTGCATGAGGTTGTTGTGGCCAAAGTGCAGCACCAAGCACTAATGCCTGGGGGACTCCACTAGTTACAGGTCTTCAGCTGGCCTTAGCACCATTGATCACCACTCTGTATTCTATTGTGTAACCAGTTCCTAATCTGTCTCACTATCTGCTCTCCTATCCCACACTTCCTCAGCTTGCTCACAAGGGTGTTCTAGGAGACAGTGTCTAAAGCCTTGCTGAGGTCAAGGTTGACTACATCCACTGGTCTCCCACATACATGTGTGTGTGTGTGTGCGTGTGTATATAAGTATATATATAGAGAGAGGTAAAATTAGTGGTAGCCTGCATAGTGGGACACAGATGTTTAATCATAGAAACATAGAATGGTAAGGATGGAAGAAACCTCAAGGATCATCCACTTCCAACCCCCTGCCATAGGCAGGGACACCTCCCACTAGTACAGCTCACTCAAGGCCTCATCCAACCTGGCCTTGAACACCTCCAGGGAGGGAGCAGCCACAGCCTCCCTGGGCAACCTGTGCCAGTGTCTCACCACCCTCACTGGAAAGAACTTCCTCCTAACATCCAGTCTAAATCTCCCCTCTGCCAGTTCAAACCCATTACCCCTCGTCCTGTTGTTGCAGGACCTTGTAAATATTCCCTCCCAAGCCTTCCTGTAGGCCCCCTTCAGATACTGGAAGACTACTATCAGGTTTCCTGGAAGCCTTCTCATCTCCAGGCTGCAGAGCTCCAACTCTCTCAGCCTGTCCTCATAGGAGAGCCTCGCTCCAGCTCTCTGATCATCCTCGTGGCCTCCTACTGACTGGACTGACTCCAACACTTCCATGTCCTTCCTGTGCTGAGGGCTCCACAACTGCACACAGGACTCCAGGTGGGGAGCAGAGTAAAGGTGCAGAATCCCCTCCCTTGCCCTGCTGCCCACACTGCTCTTGCTGCAGCCCAGGACTCAGTTGGCTGTCTGGGCTGCATGTGCACACTGCAGGCTCATGTTGAGCTTTTCATCAACCCAGACTCCAAGGTCCTTTTCCTCAGGGCTACTCTCAGCCATTCACCACTCAGCCTGGATTTGTGCTTGGGATTGTGCCTACCCAGGTGCAGGACCTTACATGTTTAAGTTAATTTTTGTTTTGCACCGAAATTGACTTGGATCTTTTGCATTACTGAGTATGCTTTGCAGCAGCAGCAGCAGATATAAACTCTCATTTCAAAGTGGTAACAGCTGGGGTTTTTATTTTGTAAACTAACTTGACTCCTAAGAGCAGCCTGTCTGTGTGTTTATAGTCCTGGGTAGCTGCCTTCAGTTTGTAGCATGCATTTAGTATCTGCACATTAATATATATACTTTAAGTTTCATAAATTACTGTGTAGTGAAAACACCCTGCATTTCTTTAGATTCAGGAGGTCACAGATCCCACACACATTATTCTGAGGATATCATTTGTTATTCAGTACAAAATGATGTATGGTGCCATGTACTATTTTATTGTACTTATGGGAAGATTTTAGGACTTCACTGCTTAGCTCTGTAGTCAAATCAGTGATGTTCTCTATACATTCTGGATGCTTTTATTGCTAAGTGGTTGTAATTTTTGTGGCCACATGACAATGGAACATCTCCCTTATGAGTAGAGGCTGAGGGAGCTGGGGCTCTGTAGTGTGGAGAAGAGGCAACTAAGAGGTGACCTCATTTATGTTGATAAAGATGTGCAGGGTAGTATCAGGAGGACAGAACCAGGTCCTGCTCAGTGATGTCCAGTGATAGGACAAGGGGAAATGGGGGCAAGCTGGAGCAGAGGAGGTTCCACTGGAACATAAGGAAAAGCTTTTTCAAAACATTGGAATGGGCTCCTCAGAGAGGTTGTGGAGTCTTCTTCTCTGGAGGCATTCAAAACCCACTTGGACATGTTCCTGTGTGACTCACTTTAGGTGATCCCACCCCAACCAGTGGGGTTGGACTGGATAATCTTTTGGGGTCACTTCCAACCCCTAACATTCTGTGATTCTGTGAAAAAGGGATTTCTTTACCTTTGCCCTAGTGAATAATGCTTCGCTGTGGTGCGGGGGTTTTTGTGCTCCTGAGACAGACTTTGATACCACAGAGCACTGAACTCCTATCTGGCCATACAAGTAATTTCCTTTTTGGAGCAATTAGTGCTGATCAAGACTGTGCTATAGGAAAAAAAAAAAAACCATTGTGACACTTACCACACACATTCAGTGTACTCATTTGTGTTTTAATTAGGCGTGAAATGGAGAGGTTCTCCTGAGTCGTGCAGTCCAGTCTCCCTCTGTTCTATGCAGCTGTGTTTGTATAACCCAGCTCATTCATTTATCTTGAGCTCCATCTTTAAATCAATTAACTTGTTGGGGCTCACTATTCACACTACAAACATGTTCCACGATGTCATGCTTCTGGTGCTTACAAACAGTCTTTTATTTCCAGTCTGAATTTGTAAATATGAGGCTGTGATTTGCTTCCTGGTTGGAAGCTGCACTTGCAAATCTAAATTATTTATATTCCTGAGGTTGGGACACTTCCTCTTGATGCTGATGATACAGCAGCACTCTCTCACTTGTGTTACATCGGTCTTGTAATGCTGAATCACTTCAAGTATTTTATTCTTTCTTCAGGAAACAGGTTAATATCAAACTGTTTCTAACATGGATGGCCCAGTCTCATGGTGAGAGCCCATTTAAGACTCAAACCCTGTATTAGCAGGTGTTGTTATCTGTCATCTACAGCCTTGAATAGTATTTTAACCCTGATGAACCCATATGAATGATGAATGTTCCTTGATGTCCTCTAGGCCCTGAGTCTTACTGCATCTGTGTTAACTTCTCAGGTTTTATTCTAGATATTATGTCTGGTTCTGGGCCCCTCTGTCTAGGAAGGACCTCAGGCAACTTCTTGAAAGTCCAGCACAGAGCCACAAATATGCTAAAGGGAGTGGAACATCTTCCTGCTGAGGCAACTGGGGCTGTTAAGCTTAGAGAAAAGGTCCTTGAGGGGTGACATCATTCATGTTGATAAAGAAGTGAAAGGCAGTGTCAGGAGGATGGAGCCAGGCTCTGCTGAGTGATGCCCAATGTTAAGACAAGGGGCAGTGGGTGCAAACTGGAGCAGAGGAGGTTCCCCATGAAGATAAGGAAAAACTTTTTCACTGTGAGGTTGACAAACCCTGGAACAGGCTACCCAGAGAGGTTGTGGAACCTCCACTGGAGACATTCAAAACCCACCTGGACATGTTCCTGTGTGACCTACCCTGGCAGGGGGGATGGACTGGATGATCTTTTGAAGTTCCTTTCAACCCTTAATGTTCTGTGATTCCATGAAAGAACCCCTAGAACCAGAGACCATCTGGGAGAAAAGATTGTAAGACTCCAAAAGGGGCAGAGAAGAAAAGGAATAGCCACACTGGGAAAAGTGACCTGTAAAATGTCTTAAAATGCCATTAGTCTATAAAAACCCTGAGAAGGACCCATGGGCAGTGTGTCCCAGTGTGAAGCCCCTAGAAACAAACAGACCTGGGTGCTTGCCGAGCAGCACAAGAAGAGGTTAAACATACAGTAGGGCTTGCCTGGTGTGCACTCTCAGCATCTAACAATCTGTGCTTCCAATATTTCCTTATCCTGAGGTAATATCTTTGTGATTAATAACCATTCATAGATTGTGGGTTTTTTCCCTCCTCTGAATTTCTCCTAATTGCTTTTTGAAGTCATGTAAACTTTGGCATCTGCAACATCCTGTGGCAATTAGTTCCAGAGTTTAACTACACAAAAAGGGATGACCTCATTGGTGTCTACAACTACCTGAAAGGAGGTTGTAGCCAGGTGGGGGTCTGTCTCTTCTCCCAGGCAACCTGCAACAGAAAGAGGGGACACAGTCTCAAGTTGTGGCAGGAGAGGTCTAGGCTGGATGTTAGGAGGAAGTTCTTGGCAGAGAGTGTGATTGGCATTGGAATGGACTGCCAAGGGAGGTGGTGGAGTTGCTGTCCCTGGAGGTGTTCAACAAAAGCCTGGATGAGGCACTTGGTGCCATGGTCTAATTGATTGGCTAGGGCTGGGTGATAGGTTGGACTGGATGATCTTGGAGCTCTCTTCCAACTTGGTTGATTCTATATTTCTATGATTCTATAAGTGTGTGAAAAACTACTTCCTTTTATTTGTTTTTTGAGCCACCTGCCAGTTTCAATTGGTTCTCCTTAGTTCTTGCCCTGTGAAAAACATTCAGTCATCTTTCTCTATTCATTTTTTGTGCCACTCATGACTTCATAGATATTTGTGTTACCCACACTTGTTCCTCTCTTTACTGCCTTGAAAAGTTCTCATCTGTGTAGTTGCTTCTTGTATGGACATTGTTTTAGAGCTTCAGTCAGCCTCGCCACTTTTTTTTTTTTTTTTTAAGTTCTACTAAACCCTTTTAGAGCTGAAAGAGCTGAACTGCACATAATATTTGAAATTGTTTTGTGTTGTGGATTTATACAGTTGCATTATAATTTGCTGGGTTTTACTCTGGTCTTTTTACAGTCATTTGTTGTAGGCCTTTTTTTGTCTGCTGCTGAGCAATGAGCTGATGGTTGCAGTGGTCTGTCTACTAAGTCTTCAGATTCTTTTGGGACAAGCAACAGCCAGTTCAGAGCCCATCAGCCTGGTCATTTTCCATGCTATGTGTATCAACCTGGTCATTTTCCATGCCATGTGTATCCGCCTGTCATTTTCCATGCCATGTTTATCAACCTGGTCATTTTCCATGTTTTTAAACTGTAGGTGCACTTGAGATATATTTATTGTTTTGCTGAGGATGCAGAAATGAGAGGAAATTGCTGTCCAGCTGGGTACTTGGAGCATATTCAACAATTTGTAGGATCCTGTTTTAATTCAGTTGTTTGCAACCTGTCTTACACCTCTGGTGCATTGTTTAGACCAAAGTTCTTTACCGGAGCTGTTTGTCAGTTGAAGAACATGCCCAGGTCTTTCACCCTATCTTGGGTAGGTCTGTTGGAAACAGTAGGAATTACATTTAACTTTGTAGTTGGCTCATGAATCTCAATTTTTTTCCTTTAGAAATTGGCACATGAAATCATAGAATGCACTGGTTTGGAAGACACCTCTAGAGGTCATCTAGTCCAAGCCCCGCAGCAGTAAGCAGGGACATCCCCAACTAGATCAGGTTGCTCAGGGCCCCATCAAGCCTGACTTCAGTCTCAGAGATAGAACTTCCACTACCTTCCTGGGCAACCTGTTCAAGTGTTTCACCATCCTCATAGTAAAGAACTTCTTCTTAACATCCAGTTTAAATCTGCCCTTCTCTAGTTTAAGGCCATTGCCTCTTATCCTGTTGCTAAAAGCCCTTGGAAACAATCCCTCTCCAGCTTTCTTGTAGGCTCCCTTCAGGTACTGTAAAGCCACGTTTAGGAGCAACCCCAGCTCTCTCAGCCTGCTTTTGACTTGAAATTTATATTCCCCACAACTACAATTTTTAGATGAATGATATTAAAAATATACTGTAAGAAGAGAAATGGGCTAGAAGAAGTTAAAAGTACAATGGTAAGCATTTAACATTTTGAATGGGGAATTTCCACTCATAAAACTGCCTTTTGTCAGGGCTGCCTGTTTGAATTGCAGCCTTGAAGGCACTGCTTGTGGCTGAAGGGAAAAGTCTATCTTAATGGTGGCAATCAGCCCCTTCAGATGCCTGCAACTGCTTCAGGATCTTTCTGATGGCAGTGCTAAAGTGGGTTGATGATTTATAAAAGACAGTTCTTTGAAGTCACAACTGCCCTAGAACTGTATCTTTATAATTGTATTTTTGTGTATTGGGTAATACTTTTCCTCCTCTCTTTTCTTTCCTTCTCCCCCTCTCTTTTCTTTCCTTCTCCCCCTCTCTTTTCTTTCCTTCTCCCCCTCTCTTTTCTTTCCTTCTCCCCCTCTCTTTTCTTTCCTTCTCCCCCTCTCTTTTCTTTCCTTCTCCCCCTCTCTTTTCTTTCCTTCTCCCCCTCTCTTTTCTTTCCTTCTCCCCCTCTCTTTTCTTTCCTTCTCCCCCTCTCTTTTCTTTCCTTCTCCCCCTCTCTTTTCTTTCCTTCTCCCCCTCTCTTTTCTTTCCTTCTCCCCCTCTCTTTTCTTTCCTTCTCCCCCTCTCTTTTCTTTCCTTCTCCCCCTCTCTTTTCTTTCCTTCTCCCCCTCTCTTTTCTTTCCTTCTCCCCCTCTCTTTTCTTTCCTTCTCCCCCTCTCTTTTCTTTCCTTCTCCCCCTCTCTTTTCTTTCCTTCTCCCCCTCTCTTTTCTTTCCTTCTCCCCCTCTCTTTTCTTTCCTTCTCCCCCTCTCTTTTCTTTCCTTCTCCCCCTCTCTTTTCTTTCCTTCTCCCCCTCTCTTTTCTTTCCTTCTCCCCCTCTCTTTTCTTTCCTTCTCCCCCTCTCTTTTCTTTCCTTCTCCCCCTCTCTTTTCTTTCCTTCTCCCCCTCTCTTTTCTTTCCTTCTCCCCCTCTCTTTTCTTTCCTTCTCCCCCTCTCTTTTCTTTCCTTCTCCTCCTCTCTTTTCTTCTCCTTCTCAGAAAAAAAACCTGTATATATAGATGAAAGAATTTGATTTCAAGATAAATAATACCTTGGATTTAACACAAATTATGGAGTAGTGATTTCAGAAGAAATACTCTGTAGTTCTGTGCAAAACTGTTAACATGTAGAAGTCTCAACCTTCTGTATACTCCTTTTTAATGTGGCAGTTTTTCTTTTAATATTGACTTCTCAGTGAATGGCTTCCCAGAACTACCAAACTTTTTTTCCCAGGTTCTACTCTGCAGGCTTTGCTCTTTTTCTATAAAGGAACAAAACAAACTTCCTCAGTAGTGTGGACTTTATTCAGTCAGTGAGTTGCTGTACAGCTTTCCAACACAAGATGGCAATGAGTGGCCTTCATAGGAGGAGTGAGGAGGATGAGAGCATGCAGCAAACCTTCTGCCAATCTCTCTGTCTCTAGTTACTTTTTCTTGCTTTTTGATGCATGAGCTCAGCTTAGGCAGTGGATATTGGTTTCATGGATGTTAGTTTTTCTTCTCTGGGTGGAATGTGCATTTGCCAGGCATTGTGCCACTTGTTTTCCACTCTTTTTTGTTTGATGTAGGACATATAATTTATAAAGCTTGTAAGGGATGGTTATTTTGCCTCAGTTCACACAACATTAAGGAATCACAGAATGTTAGGGGTTGGAAGTGACCTCAAATGATCATCTAGACTAACCTCCCTGCCAGAGCAGGATCACCTAGGGCAGGTCACACAAGAATGTGTCCAGGTGGGTTTTGAATGTATCTGAAGAAGGAGACTCCACAACCACTCAGGGCAACCTGTTCCAGTGTTTTGTCACCCTCACATTGAAGAAGTTTTTCCTTGCATTCATGTGGCACCTCCTCTGCTCCAGCTTGTACCCATTGCCCCTGAGTGATGACATTACTTAGCAGATGCTGGCTCTGTGGCCTCCTGGCAGTGCCCTGCATGTCTTTATCAACATGAATGATGTCACCCCTCAGGCTTCTTTTCTTCAAGCTACAGAGCCCCAGCTCCCTCAGCCTTCCCTCATAAGGGAGATGTTCCACTGCCTTCAGCATCTTTGTGGCTCTGTGCTGGACTCTTTGAAGCAGATTTCTCACTAGTAGCTGCATGGAAGGTATTAGTTTGGTAAGCTTTGTTACTTAAAAATTACTGTGAACTGAATGTTTTGGTAATGTCAGAAAGGAAATGGGATCTTCCAGTGTCTTATCCTAAGCAGTTAAGCTGTATCCATATTGTAGTAGCATTGCAAATGTGCTAGGTGGTGCACATGTACATTGAATACTCTGGGGTGAATCCTGGCTTCAGGCAGTGAGCAGCAGCTTTGCCATTGACTTCAGTTTCACAGACCCCCAAAGAAATAAACGAGTTCTATCTTCATTTCTTTCTCCTCCTGTATTCCTTTTAAACAGCTGAACTGTGGCTCTTGCAGAGGCATCTTTTCTGTGCACAGGATAAACACACGTAAGGATAGCACATGCGAAACACCTTTCTTAAGTCAGCAAAATACACATCCAAGTCACCTCACAAGTTACAAAAGGAAAAGAAACCCCAGAACTTCACCAAATTCTAAGTAAAACCATGTGCACTCATAGGAAGGAGGCTTGTTGACAGGAGATGAGATGGGACTTGTGAAATGCCTGTAGAAACTTGATCCTGGAATTAGCTAGGTATGAATGTGAAGGGTTTGGCCTCCAAGTTCATTTGTCAGTACTACTGACACCTGTGCAGGTGTCATGCATGGGGCTAGCTGAGACTTCTTTCTCTACAACAGCAGCTGAAAACTTTAGAGGAGTGAGCCCTTGCATTAAGAAGAGACAGCTTAGGATCATTTCTTTAAATGCTGTAATACATTTGTAAGGTATAAAATATAACAACTCCCAGAACTTCACTGTACCTTTATAAAATTAAACCATTTTTAAAACCAAATAAACCAGTGTTACCCTAAAATACTTTCAAGTTTTCTAGCACAGAAAGGACATGGAAGTGTTGGAGTGGGTCCAGAGGAGGGCCACAAAGATGGTCAGAGGGTTGGAGCAGCTCTGCTATGAGGACAGGCTGAGAGAGTTGGGGCTCTTCAGCCTGGAGAAGAGGAGGCTTTGAGGGGACCTGATAGTAACCTTCCAGTATCTGAAGGGGGCCTACAGGAAGACTGGGGAAGGATTATTTACAAGGTCTTGCAACGACAGGACAAGGGGCAATGGGCTTAAACTGGCAGAGGGGAGATTTAGACTGGATGTTAGGAGGAAGTTCTTTCCAGTGAGGGTGGTGAGGCACTGGAACAGGTTGCCCAGGGAGGTCATGGATGCTCCGTCCCTGGAGGTGTTCAAGGCCAGATTGGATGAGGCTTTGAGTAACCTGTACTAGTGGGAGGTGTCCCTGCCTATGGCAGGGGGTTGGAAGTGGATGATCCTTGAGGTCCCTTCCAACCTTACCATTCTATGATTCTATGATTCTATGATTTAAAGTCATTACTTTAAAGTCACTGCATTAAATTCTTCAATTTCTCTTGTGTTTAATCCATTAGGGCTGAAGGTAAATCTTTAGCAGACTGAGCATGAAGGATTTAATATATATGTGTGCAATAAAGTTGCCATTTTAATGGAGTTAGAAACTAGTATTAGCCAAGTTGCTGCTTCTAAATGCAAGTTGCTGACTCAGGAACTGGAATTCCTCTGATGTATTTGGCTAAACCGAGTGGGCTCTGTTGCATCTGTTGTATGTAACAAACTGATTTAAATCCAGGCAAGTCTCTTTTTTGTTATGCATTTATGCAAAGTTGGGGATGAAGTCTGGGAGCAGTACTTTGCAGATTACTTACTCTGGTTTGGTTTTTTTCCCTTTCATTGCTGTTAGCTGCAGAACAAAAATGTTGTGTGAAACTAATCCTGTGTGGTCACTGCTGTAGCCTAATTAAATTTTTGCCCCTTGAGATGACTGCCAACACTATTTTGATTTGACCTCTGTCCTACAGGACACTGCTGATTGCATGTACTTCTTAAAATCATACTTTGACTTGGCTTTCTAAAGTCTTTGCTTCCATTTACTCCTCTGTTATTAGTTTCAACTATTTTAAAAGGTCACAGCATTTCATAGCAGGCAGAGCTCATCTGTGAGGGAAAGATCATCTCTCAAATAAGCAGATCTTAAGTGATTTTGCCTTAGACACCAGAAGTAGTCTCCTAGAAACCAGTACAGCTTCAAGGCAGTGGTTAGTAGTCCTTAAATCAATCCTTAAGGTGCTTGTTGAGAACCAGCATGGTTTTTGATGTTTCCAAAATAAAGGGGGGGGAAAGGCATGATTTTGGAAGATGCATAAAGGTGGAGCCCAGATGTCACTCTTGCTGCTAGAAGACAGATGTGGGAAAGAGGAACATGTCCTAGGATATCCGAACAGAGGACTAATGTTACTGGAATCTGTGGAATTACAGTTATTATGTTCACTCACTTCTTCCATGATGCCTAAATAATGGAGTTTTAGAAGCTGTGTAAGTAAAAATAGAGACACTTTGTAGTTATGATCCAGCTCAGAAGTGGCTCCTTTTGGCTTAGTGTAGCAGTGGGAAGTATTTGGTCTGATCTTGAGTTGGCAGAACCTTGCACTAGATGCAGCCTCAGATCTCCAAATTCTGATACCCATGCCCAGGGTAGCTGCTATCTTCACAGTTCCCTGCCAGCAGCTCACCCCAGGACGCTAATGTGGTCTGCAACTTATCAGAGGCTGCTTGTCTTTTAGAGTGCATTCATTTCTGTCCAGACCCCCATTCAAAGTGTTCATATGGGCTGCCTCTGTCTAATGAGTTCAAGCTTGTGCTGGTGTCACCAGTGTGCTGGTGGCATCCTGACACCATGTGCCCCTCTTTCAGCTCTGAAAAGATCATAGAATTGTAGAGTGGTTTGCATTGGAAGGGAGCTTAAAGATCATCTACTTCCAACAATCCCTGCCATGGGCAAAGATGCTTCCCTCTAGACCAGGCTGCTTAAGGCCCCATCCAGTCTGACTTTCAACACTTCCAAGACTGGAGTTTCCATTTCTCAGGACAACCTGTTTCAGTGCCTCACCACCCTCGTGGTGAAGAATTTCTTCTTAGTGTCTAATCTAAATCAACCTTCTTGCAGTGTAAAGCCATTAGCCCATGTCCTTTGTAGAAAGTCCCTGTCCAGCTGTTCAGTGGAAGTTAGGGGCAAAGTGCTTGGAACCAGTCCATGCAGCTGTGTCTTCAATCCCCCCTTCCTTTAAACAAGAGCAAGCCAACAACAATGTATTCTGTTATCTTTAGTAGAGTTCCTAACTGTCTGAGCTTCTTTTGTGGTAGAATGCAAATTAATTGCTTTTGCATGATTATCATGGTTTTAATTCCACGTTGATTATTTATTAAATGAACCCAAGCAAGTGTGCTTTGACATGAAAGACACCGGTTGAATGTTTACATTTGGCAGTAGTGGAGGGGGGGGGGGGGTGAAGGTTTCTTCTTCTGAGAGTTTTGGTGCAGCTGCACAAAACTCATGAATTAAAACCAGAAAAATGTGTGGGACAGTCTGTGTCAAAGTGCAGATAAGGTAGTTCCTGCTTTGTGTCATGGCAGAAAGTGCTTTCGAAAGCTACATCTTCTCAGAGAGGGAAGCAATCCTCGAGGGAGAACATACATCACTTGTAAACCTCCTGTGATGGAGTGATGGTTTACTTAACTTAAGAATCCCAGCTGACCAAAGTCTGCCTGCTGTGATTTCTTAAAGTTATTGATGAAGAGTTAGGCACAGATCTCCAGGTTCCTAAAGCAGATCCTTACAAAGTTCAGCACATTTGTCACTGACTCAGCAAAGCCTATCACTTAAAGCTGACACTGAAAAGCAATGATGAACTGCTACAGGAGTAGTGACAGATTTAGTGCCTGTTAATCTTACCCTAGACCTATGTCTCTTGTACTTGAGGGTCATTCTGATGTTGCCTTCCAAATTTAGGCTTTTTTTTTTTTCTTAAGTTTTCTTATTGAGGTGAGGATCAAAACATCTGATTGGATGCTGTTTTCTTTCTTGTGCTAGTTGCTTATGAGATTACCTAGTAATAAAAATTCCTCTTGTGGAGAGATTACTGTTTGTATAAATGCAGACTTTGAAATTGACCAGGTATGTGTTTGTTTTGAAGTAAAAGCTCTCTGTATATATGTGCCTTTGAAGGAAACAGGCTCCTGAGTGCTTTGTCCCATTAATGCCGTGCAAAAGGAGATTTTTTTTTTCAACCAGATCACCAGAAAGCAGTTGCTGATGAGCTCATATCCGTGAAATTGTTGGGGATTTTAATGGTGATACCAAAATAATATGGTTAGTTGCCTGGTCTTGTTCTAGGGCTCAAAATAACAATTTCTGAGAGGACACTGAAATAGTATCACGGCAAACTGCTGACTGAGATGTCAGCTCGTGGCTTGGATGCCAACACTCTGCGCTGGGTTAGGAACTGGCTGGAGGGCCGAGCCCAGAGAGTGGTGGTGAATGGTGCCATATCCAGCTGGAGGCCGGGCACTAGCGGTGTGCCCCAGGGATCAGTGCTGGGCCCCATCCTCTGTAACATCTTCACTGATGATCTGGACCAGGGCATCGAGTCAGGCACCAGCAAATTTGCAGCTGACACCAAGCTGGGGGCTGATGTTGCTGGGTTGGAGGGCAGAAGGGCTCTGCAGCGGGACCTCAACCGCCTGCACAGATGGGCAGAGTCCAACGGGATGGAGCTCAACAAATCCAAGTGCCAGGTGCTGCACTTTGGCCACAACAACCCCATGCAGAGCTACTGGCTGGGGTGGGAGTGGCTGGAGAGCAGCCAAACAGAAAGNTTAGGCCACACCTTGAGTCCTGTGTCCAGTTCTGGGCCCCTCAATTTAAGAAGGACATTGAGGTGCTTGAGCGTGTCCAGAGAAGGGCAATGAGGCTGGGGAGAGGCCTCCAACACAGCCCTATGAAGAGAGGCTGAGGGAGCTGGGATTGTTTAGCCTGGAGAAGAGGAGGCTCAGGGGAGACCTTCTTGCTGTCTACAACTACCTGAAGGGGGGTTGTAGCCAGGAGGAAGTTACTTTCTTCTCTCAGGCAAGCAGCACCAGAACAAGAGGACACAGTCTGAAGCTGTGCCAGGGGAAGTTTAGGCTGGAGGGGAGGAGGAAAGTTCTTGACTGAGAGAGTCATTGACTGCTGGAATGGGCTGCCCAGGGAGGTGGTGGAGTCACCGTCCCTGGAGGTGTTCAAGGCGCGTTTGGACGTGGCATTTGGTGCCATGGTCTGGTCTTGAGGTCTGTGGTGATGGTTTGGACTTGATGATCTTTGAGGTCTCTTCCAACCTTGGTGATACTGTGATACTGTGATTATCTTCATCTATTTAATAACAAAAGCATCTCACCTAAAGCACTTGGACAGTTAAAGCATGTCCCTGTCCTCATTGTCTTTCTGGAACTGGTAACTGGAGCACAAGTATCTAGATGTGATTCAGATTAAAATACCTTTGATTTCAGGGTGGCAAAGGGACCTAAAGCAAGCAGAAAAGTCAGCAGCTCTGGTGAATATAATTATATATGTCTAGCTTTACATATGTGAAAGAGGAAGCCTGATCTAGACATGTATTTACAATATTTTTGTGCCATAATTATCCCATTCCTGTGAGGGTGCTCTGAAATCAGAATTTATAGGAAGAACTCAATTAAACTGGCTGCAAATGCAAATGTCATTAGAGTTTGGCACACAGGTAAGAAACGTTTTGTAACACTAGAGGAAAGCTGCTGTGATGTAGCATCGATGAGCATCTTCATTCAGTCTTTAACTGCCAGCAACTGAGGATCATGTTAGCTGTTTTCTGCAAGCCTGCATTTTAAAGGCAGGATATTTTTAATGTTTCCTGGGGTTACTACATGCGCTATTCTAAATACTATTTAAACTTTTTAATTTGTATTGGTTTTATTACTCTGAGCTAACTGTTTAAGAATCATTCACATGATTCATCCTCCTGTCCAGGTTTTTTGTTATTTTGGGGTGGTGGGTTTTTTTCACTTCTGGCTGCTGAAATTCTCTTGACAAACCAATATTTATAGCACTTTGACAGCAGGATGAAGAACAGCATTTGTCTTTGTAACAGCTTCAAGAAAAGGCCTTTCCAGCACCCAGCCATGCAGTTACAATCTTGACCTCTTTTTTTATGCTGGAAGCATACATACAGCAGACAAGCAGCACCTCCCATGTGTTTTCTTGACCCTTTGACTGTCCATTCACTTCCCCATCTGTTTTGCAACCTTAAAGGAACAGAGGGGGCCCTCTACTTATAAATCTGTCTTTGCAGCTGATAAATGATGCTCTGTGTCTTTAAGGGCAGCCTGGGTGGTTTTGCTTTACCCCTTCCACCCCCCCCTTCCCCTTTCTTTCCTTCCTTAAAACTTTAGCTTTCCTCTTGGTCTCATCCAGAGGAAAACATGGTATGTGAACAAGAGGAAAGTGGCAGAAGATGTGATGGGTTGTTTCAGAGGTTTTTCAGAGATTGAGCAGGACATGACGTTGCTGCAGTCAGTCAATTATGGTAGCCATTGGGCTGTGGTTGTGTGAGACATGGGAAAGCATGGTGATGTAGGTCTTGAACTATGGGTGGAAAGTCTGCTTCCTGGGACGTTATTTGGAGCAACCTGTGGCTGTACTCCCTCATATTGTTTCCAGGAGAAGTAAAGCTTGGCCCTTAGAAAATCCAGGAATGTGGTAGAGAAGGCTGAGCTCTGAAAAGTTGATTTCCACCTGCTCCACTTCTCCATCCAGCTGTTCGCGGGGGGCTGTATTCGGCTGTGAGTATATGTGGGTCTTAGGTAGCCCAAAACTAAAGTTCAACTTGCAACAGGAAGCTGTGGATCAACATTTCCAGTTTTTAATGGTGTTCTGCTGGGCATTTTGATAAAATCTGACTACAAACTGGGCTTTCCTTTTTACCAGAGGAAAGGTGATGCATTCAGAGCCATACATTCAGCGTTTCTGCCTCTATGGTTAATTAACCATAACATAGAAGTAGCACAGCAAGCAGCAGGAATGTTTATAGACAATAAAGAGATTAAGAAAGGAAGGAAGATTTTTTTAAAAAAAAAAAAAAGGGGTAAAGGCTTCAGCACAATCCAGAGCAAAAGGAGTAACAACCATGAGCTTTCAAATATCAAAGCCATTTAAACATGAGTTGGAGGCAGAAATCACTTTCATGTAGAACTGGAGGATTTATAACAAGATACTAACTCGTTTTTTTTTTCAGTGGTTGTTTCATACTAGAAGTTTCAGCAGAGTTACAAATTAAGATGACTCTGTGTCCAGAAAGATTTTTAAAGTTTTTCTCAGTGTTGCATAAGAAAGACAGGTTTTGTGGGCAGAGACCACAACTTTAATGAAACCAATTAATGCAGTTGGAAAATACCTCAAAATACCTTTTCTTGCTATTTAGACCATGGCTGAAAGAAAGCAGTGAGGTACTTTGCTTTTGTCATTTATGTTTAATATTATTTGGGTTGGGGTTTTGTTTGGGTTTTTTTGGCCTTCCCTCAGGAGATTTGTTTGCCAGCTTCCTTTAGCAGATTGATTTGAGCAGTGATCCCTCAGCTTCTGCAGTTAGATCCCTGAGCTTATCTACTGGTGAAGGCAGCAGTCAGTAAGCAAGACTGAATATTTCAGGGGTTTCTCTTCTGACCAGTTTATGATATTAGGAAAAGTAAACTTTGCCTCTTGCTGCATCTTTCTGTGTCCACAGTACATCCAGATCCTCATTACAGATCATTTAGTCTGGGTTTGAGGCTTTTAGATTTCGGATCAGAAGTTTAATGAAAAGAAAATGAGTGGGTAGCAGTATCATTTCATATGGAGATAAGGAGAGACTGAGCATGAATGAGGATCTCAAGGCATCTGAATAAAGAATTTCCTCATTCTGTCAGTGAAGTTTTGTGGGAGATGGAGGGAGGATTATGGGAATATTCATGACTGGATCAACAGGCATAATGAGTTGATGTATGAACCAGCTTATCTTTTAGGTAAACATGGGGTAAATGGGAAGCATAATAGCCATTCATTGCCCCTAGGCCTGCAAATTTTACTGTTCTAAAGATGGAAACAAGGGTTTGGTTGCAGTTACCCTTCATTGATTTCATTTGATTTTTGATCACTGTTTAACAGGTGCTGGAAGATTTATGTACTCGTAACTTCAGGTCTGTTTTGAAACTACCAAAGACCATACCATAGTCTTTCTAGAATCCAGTGTAAGCAATAGTATGTATATAGACCAGTAGTAAGAGTGTAGTACTTTTAACAGCCTTCTGTGACACTGCAGCATTGCATACCAGTTCTGAGGTGGTTCAACCCATTACAAAATTAATTTGTAGCAAGCTGAATGCTTTTAATCTGTGGCTTGCTTATACCTGGCAAGACAAAGTATCACAAAAGTTCACCTTTATCTGCCTCTCTATTTATATTGTAAGTGTTCTTATTTGAAACCCCAGTGACTTCTGGGTTTGGCATGGTTGATAAACCTGCCTCAAAACAAAATGTACTGTAATTTACACGTGTAAGTCTCTAATCCTTTGATCCAGGTGTCAGTCAGAACCTTGAAAACGTGGATACACAGCTTGTGCATTTCACAGAGGAGTGCAACTTCCCCAGATAAAGATGGGTAGCATCTGAGTCTTGAATCTTGGCCTGCATCAGCAATAGTGTGGCCAGCAGGAGCAGGGAGGTCCTTCTCCCCCTGGACTCTGCACTGATTAGGCCACACCTTGAGTACTGTGTCCAGTTCTGGGCCCCTCCATTTAAGAAGGACATTGAGGTGCTTGAGCGTGTCCAGAGAAGGGCAACGAGGCTGGGGAGAGGCCTGGAGCACAGCCCTATGGAGAGAGGCTGAGGGAGCTGGGATTGTTTAGCCTGGAGAAGAGGAGGCTCAGGGGAGACCTTCTTGCTGTCTACAACTACCTGAAGGGTGGTTGTAGCCAGGAGGAGGTTGCTTTCTTCTCTCAGGCAAGCAGCACCAGAACAAGAGGACACAGTCTCAAGCTGCACCAGGGGAAGTTTAGGCTGGAGGTGAGGAGAAAGTTGTTGCCTGAGAGAGTCACTGACTGCTGGAATGGGCTGCCCAGGGAGGTGGTGGAGTCACCATCCCTGGAGGTGTTCAAGGCGCGTTTGGACGTGGCACTTGGTGCCATGGTCTGGTCTTGAGGTCTGTGGTGATGGGTTGGACTTGATGATCTTTGAGGTCTCTTCCAACCTTGGTGATACTGTGATACTGTGAATTGTAACAATTAATCATCCTTCCAAATGCAATGTCACATCATGCAGTTATCCCAGAGTGGTAGACCCTGAACTTGCACTCACTAAAAGTTCTGCCTGCACATTTATATTTACTGGTTTATTAAGATTGTTATTATGTAAATGCATAGCTCTGCCATTAACCTATTTTGAAAGTAAACCTATTTAGCAGACTGCTTCTCTGTGCTGCAGAATGGACTTGGGGGCGGGAGGGGGAATATTACAAGTCGGCTGGGGTCTGCTACTGCCAAATGCTTTCTACTGCTAAGAATACAGACCATAGAATGAATAATTGCAGCAATTTGGCAGCCCTTGGAACTGCTCTTTTTTTTTTTTTTTTTTTTTTTTTTGAGAATAGCCAACATGTTTTTTCAAAGTATTAAATTACCTGAGGACTTCATAATTATTAGAGTTAAGCAATCATTTTAGTTCAGTCCAAGTATAAAAACTATTTCATAAAGTGCTTGCAATATGGAGTCAGTTTTAGTATGTCTGCTCTCTGAGCAAACACAACTGATTCAGTATATTCTGGAGAAATGCCTATTTGTTATCCTGTTATTTTAATATACCCTAATCAGAAAATTAAAACAGATTTTTCTTGGCACAAGTTGGGTTTTTTAAGGGTAAAATAGTAATTAGAGATTTTTTTTGCTGATGCTATTCATTTTCAGGAGAGGAATATTTCATTAACAAGAGGTTGAGAAGGGAATATAGAATCATAGAAGGGACCTCAAGGATCATCTAGTTCCAACCCCCTGCCATAGGCAGGGACATCTCCCACTAGCACAGCTCACTCAAGGCCTCCTCCAACCTGGCCTTGAACACCTCCAGGGAGGGAGCAACCACAACCTCCCTGGGCAACCTGTGCCAGTGCCTCACCACCCTCACTGGAAAGAACTTCCTTCTAACATCCAGTCTAAATCTCCCCTCTGCCAGTTCAAACCCATTGCTCCTTGTCCTGTCATTGCAACACCTTGTAAATAGTCCCTGCCAACCTTCCTGTAGGCCCCCTTCAGACACTGGAAGGCTACTATCAGGTCTCCTCGAAGCCTTCTCTTCTCCAGGCTGCAGAGCCCCAACTCTCTCAGTCTGGCCTCATAGGAGAGCTGCTGCAGCCCTCTGATCATCTTCGTGGCCTCCTCTGGACCCACTCCAACACTTCCATGTCCTTTCTGTGCTGAGGGCTCCAGAACTGCACACAGTAATATATTTGCACTTAATACTGTTAAACCTGCCTGCTTTCACTAAGTCTAATGGTTTGATCAATGTAAAGAACATACTTGGGCAAAGCTTGCAGGAATCTTTTTAAATCCACATCAGAAATAAAACTATTGAACACACAACATCAAGGCATCATCTGGGTCATGAAATCTAAGACCCAGGTACCACACACAGAATCACAGAACATGAGGGGTTAGGAAGGGACCTCAAAATATCATCCAGTCCCTGTCTGTTGTGTG
>VWZE01008317.1:117684-141849 GCA_013396675.1 Eubucco bourcierii
TGGCGCCCCCCCCCCCCCCCCCGCCCCAGACTAGGATCACCTAGAGCAGGTCACACAGGAATGCATCCAGATGGGTTTTGAATGTCTCCGGAGAAGGAGACTTCACAACCTCTCTGGGCAGCCTGTTCCACAGCTCTGTCACCCTCACAGTGAAAAAGTTTTCCCTTATGTTTACATGGAGCCTCCTCTGCTCCAGCTTGCCCCCATTGCCCCTTAGCTTATCATTGGGCATCAATGAGCAGAGCCTGGCTCTGTGCTCTCAGCCCTGCCCTGCACATCTTTATCAACGTGAATGAGGTCACCACTCAGGCTGCTCTGCTCCAAGCTCCAAACCCCAGCTCCCTCAGCCTGTCCTCAGCAGGGAGATGTTCCACTGCTTGCAGCATCTTTGTGGCTTTGTACTGGACTCTTAAACAGTTCCCTGAGGTCCTTCTTGAACTGAGGAGCCTGGAACTGGACAGAACTCACAGCTCCTCTTACTGTGGAGAGTGAAGTCCAGGATTCACAATTTCCAAAAGTATGTCAACAGTGTCCAAGATAACAGAAAGCCATTTCAAAGGCTCATTTTGTAAACATACTTAGAGCATCATTATTGAAAGCTGAGCTAAGCAGTGGCCTAAATAAATGCATCAGAATTAATGTTTTCACTCCACAAGAGGTTGATATACTGACATGCAAACAATACAGATTCCTTTTTTATTTAAAAAGACAGTAATAAAAACACTTTGTGCTTATGTAAGGGTAAGAGATCATGAGGCTGCTTATGTCCTCAGCAGCTTTGAAAGATTCTGCTGAATGGAAATTCTTTTTCTTCTTGGTAAAAATCATCAAGTGCTGTTTCTTAAGTTCTTAAGATTGAGCTTTTCCCCTTCACTTTAATCTTCATTTAATGCCATAAAAACAAAAAACAGCTGAAATGTAAGGGAGTTCTTTGGCATTTTCTTTAGGGCTCTTTCTGATTCAGCCTCAGTGTACATCTGTGTTCATAGATACGGCAGCAGTGAGGAAGGGGACACTGAAGGGTTCAAAGTCTAAGTGACTTGCCCTCCATCACTTAAGAATTGCATGATAAAGATATATCTGAGGTTTCTTCATCATGCAGGTTACTTTACTCTGCTTTGCTTGATTTTACTCTGCTTTGCTCGATTTTACTCTGCTTTGCTTCATTTTACTCTGCTTTGCTTCATTTTACTCTGCTTCATTTTACTCTGCTTTGCTTCATTTTACTCTGCTTTGCTTCATTTTACTCTACTTTGCTTCATTTTACTCTACTTTGCTTCATTTTACTCTGCTTTGCTTCATTTTACTCTGCTTTGCTTCATTTTACTCTGCTTTGCTTCATTTTACTCTGCTTTACTCTACTTGATTTTACTCTGTTTTACTTGATTTTACTCTGTGTTACTTGATTTTATTCTACTTTACTCTCTTTTACTCTACTTTACTTGATTTTACTCTGTGTTATTCTGTTTTACTTGATTTTACTCTGTTTTACTTGATTTTATTCTGTTTTACTCCGCTTTACTTGATTTTACTCTGTTTTATTCTGTTTTACTCTGCTTTACTTGATTGTACTCTGCTTTATTCTGTTTTACTTGATTTTACTCTTTTTGCTTTTTACTTCAAATGCTACATAACACTTCTTTTAGAACAGAACTATGGTGTTTGGTTGAGCTTCTATCATGGTAATTATCACTTCTCTCAAATGGGTTTTATAGCTGTCTGTGAGATTGTCCTTTTCTTACTAGATGAAACTTTTAGTTCCCTTAGCTACATTATTAGACCATTCTCTTTGGAGGTTCTCTCCACTTATGGTATGTGTGCCATTTAAGACTGATTATTGTTTTGTTTTATCTCTTTGTTTTGCTGTTATTTCATCTCAGCAAACAAGTTTCTTACACATGGTATTACTAAAGAGAAGAAAACATTAATAAAAGTTGAGTTTTTTTAAAGAAAAAAAGAGAAGCTCAAACCTTGTATCTCATACAAGGGGACATGTGGCTTTAATCCATTATTATTTTTAGCTTAGGAAGGAAAAAAAGTTGTGTTTATGCTCATCTAACTTATTTCTGTCTGTCCTGCTTCTCTTCCTTCATATTTCTGAAGTCTGTGTTTTTCATGGCTTTAATCACACACAGAAGGAGGTTCAAATGAGGTTGTGGCGAGAGCAAAGTAGGAAATCTCGGAGGCCTTGGGTTCTAGCTACATTCTAAATCTTGCTTCATAAGCAGTTTCATAAATCAAGTGACAAAGTGTTGGATAGAATTGAGGAAAGAGTAGAAAAATGCCAAAATACCTGAATTTTACCTAGTGTTACCTTTTCATCCTTAGTAACTATTTGTAGTTGTGTTCAAGCCATGTCGTGGTAGAGAAATAAACTCCCAGCTTTAGCATTGATAGAAAATAAGATGTGCCCACATCCCTCTTCTACTGAAAGGCAATGAAATACAATGCAAGTATTAAACATTCTTAACATTGTGCATGCCCTTTTGAATAGCTGTTGTGAATGTTTGCTTCCCTGAAACCCTCCATGCTGGAAGGGCACAAGCTTTCAACTCTTCTTAGAATGATTAGTAGGGTTGGTGAGATTTTGTGTGGAGAATAGACAGTTGTTTACAAGATAAAGGGATTAGATGGCATTATTGAGAAGGTAACAACTCTCCACATGTAACAGGTGTACATCACATAATGGCTCAGGTTGGAAGTGTTCAGGTTTGGGAGTTCCCTGCCCCCCCACACACTTTGTAAAATGACCCAGACTAGAACTCAGCCAACTGGAAGTTAAGGACTGAAGCTCTATTTACAGCTCAGCACAATGTACAAGCAGAGATAGACACTATAGACAGGAATAGTTACAGACATAGACAAGTTAAAGGGAATACACAACTCCCCTCCCAGAAATCAGAGACCCCAGGAGGGGCTCCCAACCACCCTTCCACCTTCTCCCCATGCCTGTACCTTACCCCAAGGTTTGCCTTACACACAAGGTAAATTAGGAGGATCAGCCAGGGGGGTTAGAAGAAAAGTGGTTAGTGAGAATTAATCGGCAGAGGAGCCAGAGCCAGAAGCTGCTGGATCCAGCAAGAGACAGACAGAGACTGAGACTTATCTATATATTTTGGTTATTGTTCCCAAACAATTTTTCAGCAAACCTATGAGTGAAGCAGCCATCACCATGTTTTCCTTTCACAGCCTATAGTGTAATTTTCTCTATTAAAATATTCCAATTAGCCTCAAACCAGCACAGGAAGGGACCTCAGAGATCAATCTGCTCCAAAATCCCTGTCATGGGCAGGGACATTTCTCAGCTACACTTGGTTACTCAAGGCCTCATCTAGCATAGCCTTAAACACCCTCCAGGGAGGAGACATCCTCAACCACCCTGGGCAACCTATTCCACATTCCCACCACTCTTGTACTGAAGAGCTTCTTCCTAAGATCCTGCTTAAACCTACTCTCCATGGCAAGGCTGGAATCTCTCCCCTCACATCTAACACTTGAAATAAAGGATTAGTTGGTAGGAGTTCACCATGACTCTGTCTTGATCAGCCACTAACTGGAAATAAAGCACATCTCTGCAAATCACTCAAAAACTGAGATTGTGAACTTGCAGTCCATGCTCTAATGGAAGTGAGCGTCAAGGGGTTTAAATAAAGTGCCTCTAGTACTGGACTGCTGTGGTACACTTTTGAATTACTAAATCAACACAATAATCATAAAATACATTTGAAGAAATTTTCAAACTGGGACAGGATGTCCTAATTTTTCTACATCATCATACCTTCCAGTATCTGAAGGGGGCCTACAGGAAGGCTGGGGAGGGATTATTTACAAGGTCTTGCAAGGACAAGACAAGGGGCAATGGGTTTAAACTGGCAGAGGGGAGACTTAGACTGGATGTTAGGAGGAAGTTCTTTCCAGTGAGGGTGGTGAGGCACTGGAACAGGTTGCCCAGGGAGGTAGTGGATGCTCCCTCTCTGGAGGTGTTCAAGGCCAGGTTGGAGGAGGCCTTGAGTGAGCTGTACTAGTGGGAGGTGTCCCTGCCTGTGGCAGGAGGTTGGAACTAGATGATCCTTGAGGTCCCTTCCAACCTTACCATTCTATGATTACTTGTGATGTAGAAAAACGTTCTATATCTTAGTAAATTAAGAAGCTAAATGGATGTAGAAATGATGACAGTATTCTTTTTTGTTCATAAAATCATAGAATGGATTGGAAGGGACCTCCAAAGGTCATCCAGTCCAAGCCCCTCTGCAGTCAGCAGGGACATCCTTAACTAGATCAGGTTGCCCAGAGCCCTTTCGAGCCTCATGTTGAATATCTCCAGGGAAGTTTGGTTTGTTGTTTGGGTTTGGTTTTTTTTTTCCTTTCTGAGCATGCCCTCAGTTAAGCAGTAATTATTTGAATGGATCTTTTCAATTCCTTCAGAAAAAGTTCGGGAAATCCAGGAAAAACTTGAAGCTTTCATAGAAGCCCTCCATCAAGAAAAGTAGATTGTTCAAGCAGGTAAGCATCTTGTGATAGTGACAAAAAAACAATGGCTACAGTTTTATTAGCTTTCACTCTGAAGTTTTTATTCACCTCTTTTAGATGCTCATGTTCTCATAATGCCTGGCAGCTGCTGCTGCTTTTTGCTTCTTAATTGCAAAACTCCACAGAATGAACCAGGCTGGAAAAGATCTCTAAGATCATTGAGTCCAACCTATCACCTAACCCTTCTAATTAACTAAACCATGGCACTGAGTGCCTCATCCAGCCTCTTAAAAACTTCCAGGGATGGTGACTCCACCACCTCCCTAGGCAGCCCAGTCCCATGCCAATCACTCTTGCTGTAAAGAACTTCTTCCTGACATCCGGCCTTAACCTGCCCTGGCACAGCTTGAGGCTGTGTCCTCTTGTTCTGTCCCTGGGTGCCTGGTAGAAGAGACCAACCTCACATGGCTACAACCTCCTTTCAGGTAGTTGTAGAGAGCAAGAAGGTCTCCTCTGAACCTCCTTTTCTCCAGGCTGCACACCCCCAGCTCCCTCAGTCACTCCTCATAGTGCTGTGCTCCAACCTCCTCACCAGCTTTGGTGCCCTTCTCTCTACACATTCAAGCACCTCAACATCTTTCTTAAATTGAGGGGTCCAGAACTGGACCCAGTACTCAAAGTGTGGCCTAACCAGTGCTGAATACAGGAGCAGAAGAACTGCCCTGGTCCTGCTGGTCACACTATTTCTGATACAGACCTCTTTCAGCTTTAGTGCTAGAAGCAGATATGAAGCATAGCAGAAATCCAGTTCCTGGCTAATTATCAAATATTGTGAAACCCTGTAGGCTGTTTGATTTAACTCATTGTTTTTATCTGTATTAAGAGAAAGAAGGGGTAATTAGGTGGAGTCAAAATTAAGGGAACAACTTCTCTTATCTATAAAAGCATTTGATTCTTTCTTTGTCCTTAAAAGGCTCTGTGTATTGTTAGCAAAAATAATTGCTTGCACTTAACTTGATTTCTTTCTGTTCTACTCAGAAACGAGAGCTGAAGTCCTGTCCCTGTATTTGCACACACTTGAAAATAATCTCCTTTGTTTCAGCAGCAGCTTCACACAAGAACACAGCCTTTGCCAGGATATCTTGCACAATGAAGACTGAACAGATAAGCCTTCTGTGTCCCATTCTCTTTCCTGTCTTTTGGGGAGCATCTTGTAATGTTGGCAGAGAAAGAAAATAATGTCTCGTGGGACTGAGGACTTCATTTGAAAGACGACCTGCTCTTTTACTTTTTGAAGCTACCTGACAGAAGAATCTGACTCATGTGTCAATAAGATAGCTTGGGAGCTTGCTAAAGTTGTACATTTAAGGTCTTTGGGTTGTTTTTTTGTTGGTGTTTTGGTTTTGTTTTTTTTCCCCCTGAAAGGAAAAACTCTACCTCGTATGGTGGAGCTGGAGCAGATTCATAAAATTATGGTCATTTTCTTGCCTGCAAATGATCTGGGGAGTTTGACATGAAGTTTTAGTATTTGTATGTACATTAAAACACCCTTCTAATTGATGCCATTTGTATTTGTTATGCTCTGTGTTGAAGCATCCTCTACCAACTGGTACAGATACTTAGAAGTGTGGCACTCAGATCTCGAGAGGAAGTTGTGGATTTCATTCAGTTCCTAAACTCTTGAGACAATCCATCCAAGCAATTCCTGTGAAAGTACAGGCTGCTATTCTCTGACACCTTAAAAGGTCTGGCTCAGGAAATAATGTCAACAGCTGTTGCTTTTCCCCATTCTTTCCTAATGGATGTTGTTACTCTTGAAACACAGCCGATTACATTTCATTTCTGGGATTGCACAGGCTCTGATTTCCTTCTTGACTCCTCCCTTCACCATAGGTACAAAGTAACCTGATCGAGTGCCTGTGAAAAGCAGAAGGATACTCCCTACAATTCCAGCTTGTCCAACCTACTGAACTAAGAAGAGGAAAAAAGAAAGTTTCTTTCATTTTCCTAATAGCTACTGTTAAGACCAAAATTGTTTTTACAAGAATGTTATGCACGTGGCCCTTCCACACTCACTTGCTTTCTGCCATTCAGGATAGTGAAAATAGTAAGCAGTCATTCATTTGCTGCCTTTCAGTTTTGGCATAGAAATGTCACTTCTGACAAATTTAAGCACGATATAGCCTCTGTATCATAGGTGCCTGATTGATCATCACCATATTTTTCTGACCACACTTCCCCACCAACAATCTGGATACACTTCTGAGTACTTCTGTGGAAGAAGATACTTGGCCTGAAACCAGTTTGGTTTGCAGTTTTCTGATTATGCACATGGAGAATTTGACTTGGGTTTGGTTTTCCCCCTCTTGAAAGGGCTATTGATTTTGATGTGTGGCAGTTCAGAGAGAAACCTGAACTTCTTCTAACAGCTACTGTTTCTTTTTGCTCTCATAAGAAACACTACAAAATGTGGTGGGATGAAAGGCTTCGTAAAACGGTGTTGAAAGGTTCAGTGTTTCAAGGTGACCTGTCAAGGGATTTTTCTGTTTAAAAATACTGCCTGAAAAAAATATTGAGTGTGTGAGAATGGAAAAACGAAAAACTGCCTTGTGGCATCATCATCATCATCATCATCATCCTCTGAAGATAACTTCAGAAATGTAAGTTTGCACAGTCCTTAGATTGTATAGCAAGGTGGAATGAGTCTGTACGTGCATTAAATCCCTTTTTTGGTAAAAAAACAAAACAAACAAACAAACAAAAAAGACAAAAAAACCCCACAACAACAACAACAAAACCTTTTGCGTTCCCCTAGAGATGTTTGAAACTTCTGTGTAATGTAAACGTTGCAAAATGTTTCCTCTTCAGCCTGGCGCTCAGCCTCCAGTGCGAGGTTCCGGTAGTTTTAGTCTGACTTCTCTGTGCTGCTCACCTAAGGCTTAGCTTGATGTATTCCATGACAATTAGGTATTTATTGAATAAAAATGTAACTGAAGGAATAATAAAATGTGGGGTTTGAACACAGCGCTCCTGCACCGAATTCAGAAGTCACTTTGGCCTTCTTTTTATCGCTCTGGTTCAACTGTGCGAAAAGAGTTCTGTTAATGATATTAAAATGTCAGCTTTTGGAAGTGCTGCATCAGCACCCAGGTAGTGGTGATTGTACCAAGTGCTGCCTTTTACCATCTGAATCAATTCTTTCCTTGCCATTTATAGAATCATAGAATATTAAGGTTGGAAGGGACCTCAAGGATCATCCAGTTCCAACCCCCTGCCATAGGCAGGGACACCTCCCACTAGTACAGCTCACTCAAGGCCTCATCCAGTCTGGCCTTGAACACCTCCAGGGAGGGAGCAGCCACAACCTCCCTGGGCAACCTGTGCAGGGCCTCACCACCCTCACTGGAAAGAACTTCCTCCTGACATCCAGTCTAAATCTCCCCTCTGCCAGTTTAAACCAATTCCCCTTGTCCTGACATTGCAAGACCTTGTAAATAGTCCCTCCCCAGCCTTCCTGTAGGCCCCCTTCAGATACTGGAAGGCTGCTATCAGGTTTCCTGGAAGCCTTCTCTTCTCCAGGCTGCAGAGCCCCAACTCTCTCAGCCTGTCCTCATAGGAGAGCTGCTGCAGCCCTCTGATCATCTTTGTGGCCTCCTCTGGACCCACTCCAACACTTCCATGTCCTTCCTGTGCTGAGGGCTCCAGAACTGCACACAGTACTCCAGGTGGGGTCTGAGGAGAGCAGAGTAAAGGGGCAGAATCCCCTCCCTTGCCCTGCTGCCCACACTGCTCTTGCTGCAGCCCAGCACTCAGTTGCTGTCTGGGCTGCATGTGCACACTGCAGGCTCATGTTGAACCTTTCATCAACCCAGACCCCCAGGTCCTTTTCCTCAGGGCTGCTCTCAGCCATTCACCACCCAGTCTGGATTTGGGATTGGACTTGTGCTTAGGATATGTCTGTGGGATACTTTTATATCAGGGAAGGTGTTGCCATATGAACTTAGCTCATATGTTTATGAACTCTCTTTTCACAGGATTGCAGCAAGACAGTTCTCTGGGAGATGTTTTTAGGTCTTGAGGTGGTTTAGGAAATGTTCCATTCATGCTTCCTCACATGGATGGGATGCATGGTGGTGAAGATTGCTCAGATATAACTGGGATACCTCACAAGAACTTTGCTTGTATGGCTGGCTGAAAAAACAGCAGCTGCCTGGAGAAAGACTGTTTACAATGGCCTGTGGTGGTAGGATGAGGTGCAAAGGTTTCAAAATAGAGAATAGATTCAGATTGGATGTTAGGAACAGGCTTTTTACTATGAGGCTGGTGGAAAGCTGGAACAGGTTGCCCAGGGAGATGATTGAGGCCACATCTCTGGATATACTCAAGCTGAAGCTCAGCAGGGCTCTGGGAAACCTGATCTAGTCGAGGATGTCCCTGCTGACTGCAGAGGGGGTTGAACTGGATGACCTTTGGAGGTCACTGCCAGCCAAAACCATTCTATGACTCTACCTTCCTGTATTTTGCTCTTACTTTCATTTCCTCAGGATGCATCAAACTAGAAAACTCCATTAAGAAGTCCATACCTGCCTATTTCCAAGACCTGGAGAAGCAGCAGAGGTTTGACTACAGTTCTGACTCCAAACTACCATGCTAGCCTGAGCTACTGCATTTCCAATTAGTGCTGTCTTGCATCCAGACATGGTTCTTGATGCTTCATTTCCAGGCAGGAGGGTGTTTCATGAATGCTGTCTGATCACCTCCATAGTGGAAATAAATATCTTTTTCTAGAGAGCTTAATAGAATCATAGAATCATAGAATGGTAAGGTTGGAAGGGACCTCAAGGATCATCTAGTTCCAACCCCCTGCCATAGGCAGGGACACCTCCCACTAGTACAGCTCACTCAAGGCTTCATCCAATCTGGCCTTGAACACATCCAGGGAGGGAGCATCCACAACCTCCCTGGGCAACCTGTGCCAGTGCCTCACCACCCTTACTGTAAAGAACTTCCTCCTAACATCTAGTCTAAATATCCCATCTGCCAGTTTAAGCCCATTGCCCCTTGTCCTGTCATTGCAGGACCTTGTAATAATTGGCTTAAAGAGTAGAAAAAGACCCCAGCATCTTCATGTCAAGATGAAAGTAGTTTTCAAGTAACCTTAAATCTTGAAGGATTCTGTCACTGTGCTTGATAGGGTGCTCTTGCAGTGACTTAACCATCTCCAAGATGCTTGGTTTATTGGGTTTTTTTAATGTCAGTTTAGAGCAATTGGATCCTGTTCTATCTTGTAATCAGTTCAGTAATCCATCTTGCCTTGCAGGGATCTTTACAGCAAGTGATCAATCACTTGTTAGGGTTTTTTAGTCAGATAAATAAAATGCATTGTAAAGCCCTTTCAAGATAGGTGCTATGCAGTCAGATAACTCCTAAAGCTGTAGTTTGTCAAAAGCACTGTATGTTCTGCATGGCTCTGATCACAGACCTTTCACAGAACAAGGCTGTCATCAGGAATTTTTCAGGATAAAATGGCATACAGAAACAAAGGGAGGAAGCTGGAAGGATACAGAGACTCTAAATGATTGTTTATGCTGCGGTGCTGGAATGGCAAACCCATGCAGATTTCTGTGTACACAAATCTTGCTTGCATCTGCCATCACCTCCGTGCTGTCGCACTTCAGGAGGTGAAATTCTCCAAGCTGTTTTCTCTGTAAGAGATGCCAAAAGTCATAGATATGATTTTAGTTTTGTCTGTAGAAAAGATTTAGGAAATAGTTCCAAAAGTGCTTCTGGGATGGGTTGTGAAGCAACTCTAGAGGCAGCCTCAGAAACTCTTCTAGAAGTGGTTCTGGATTTGACTCTAGAAAGGTTTCTTGTATTGATGCAGTCACTCAGTGGGGAAATGTTTCCAGAAGTGGCAGTAAAGTTGGAAGATGATTCCAGCAGTTATTGTAGTGTTTCACCAGCTAACTCTTGATAGGCTTCTAGGCACTGTTCTGGAGGTGAATTGAGAAATGAGCCAGATTTTGACTGTGAGACTGATGCTGGAATTTGCTCTAGGTGCAGTTCTAAAAGGCTGTTTATTTGCTGCTGTTGGAGTCTGTGGGGCCCAAGAGGACTTCTCCCACAGAAGACTTTTGTGGTCACTTCACATTCTGACTTTAAAATGGATTTCTGGACTATCCTTGGTAGTGACAGCCAACAAAACAGTGTTATTCAAGATTTTCACCCAAGTAACAGTAATGAACTTTTTGAAAGTTAATCAGAGTGATGCATTTATTAACACCATGGGTTAAACCATTCCTGATAGAGGTAAGGGTGTGAAGTTTTAATTAAAAGGGTATTTTAAAATATTTTTTTGCAACAGAAATAAGTGCTGTGTCCTCTTTCATGTTTTAGAGCCTTTTAGAGCCAAGTCAACACAGGTGAGTGCATCACTGTCATGGGTTGAGTTGAATCTACTTACTGATATTCAATACCATGCTGCTGTCATGGCAACTTTAAGTGCTGGCTGGAACATGTTCAGAGAAGGGCAACGAAGATGATCAGAGGGCTGGAGCACCTCTTCTATGAGACTGAGAGAGTTGGGACTGTTCAGTCTGGAGAAGAGAAGGCTCCAAGGAGACCTTATTGTGGTCTTCCAGTATCTGAAGTGGGCTACAAGAAAGCTGGGGAGGGACATTTTAGGGTGTCGGGTAGTGATAGGACTGGTGGGAGTGGATTCAAGCTAGCGGAGGGGAGATTTAGATTAGACATTAGGAAGAAGTTCTTCACCATGAGGATGGTGAAACACTGGAACAGGTTGCCCAAGGGGGTGGTGGAAGCCTCATCTCTGGAGGTTTTTAAAGCCAGGTTGGATGTGGTTCTGATCAACCTGATCATGTGGACAGTGTCCCTGCCTGTGGCAGGGGGTTGGAGCTGGATGATCCTTGAGGTCCCTTCTAACCCTGACAATTCTGTGATTCTGTGAAAGTCTTGAAGTGCAAATTGTACTATGAGAGGCTTCCTGTTGCAGTTACTGTTTTCAGTTTCTAGGTTAGGGGTGCTAAGCTCTTCTGCTGGTTGGAGGGTGAGAGAGGTCGCTGGCTTCTCCTTCTGCATTTTGTTGCTCTTTTCCTGCAAATAGGCTCAGGTCATTGTGCATTGTGTGATCTCATTTCCAGTAAAACACTTTATTTCAACCCAGAGTTGGGGTTTTTGGTGTTGCTTTCCCTCCTGTGTGTGTAGAGAGAAGAGCAGAGCTCGTGAGAGCAGGCTGTCAACCCAGGGGGATCGCTGAACAAGACTGACAGCTGCCACATCCTTAGAACTGCAAAGGACAGGCACATTCTGGTTGTGCTCTGCTGCTATCACCCACACCATTTGGAAATCACATAACCCTCCTGCACGTCGGTGTTTCATCAAGCAGCATCTCCTCCAGGCTGCTGGAATAGAGAGGCCATGCAGAGGAAGAAAGAGGCTGCACAACAAAAGCCTCCTTAGATCTAGAAATTATTTCACTACAGAAACCCTAACAAAATATCATTTTCACTTTCATTTCAAGCAACTCCTCCCTTTGCTAACCTCATGGAGTGTTAAGGTAACAGGATACACCTATATGCAAGACCATTTGAAGCAGGATTTTGCCTCGTCTCCACAAGCCAGTTGCCAGTGGCTTTTGATGTTTAGAGATGGAACATTCATTGCAACCTTCCTTACAATGGGTCTGTTCTGGTTCATGTGAAAATCAACATCCTTTTTTTGTGTTGCTGCCTGACAGGATGCTACAATACTATTAGCATTTGCAAAGGGTTTGCTCTGTCTAATAGTGCAACTCCTAGATCACAGGCTGCTCAGTTTGTGTTTCTCTATTATGTGAAAGACACAAAGAAGCTGAAGGCTGGCAAAGGCCTGTCAAATCTTGTAATGTAGCAAGCGACCCCAGAGCTTCATTCTGCTTTATATCACCTCTTGTCCCCCATCCCTCCCCTTCCCTTCAATGGGCTCTGAGGTAGGTAAATGAATTCAGCGGTATGGTAGGCGGATGATTCCTTTCTGACCTCGTTCCTGTACCATTTGTTTCCAGGCTTGTTGGAGGGAAAGGGACATATCTGAACCTTTTATTTCAAATAATTTTCTTGCAGGTTGGGGAGTTAATGCAGAGCTTGTCTGAAGTCACCGGAGCGGAAAGGATCCCGGGTACGAGTCGTGACACGCTCGGTCCCTCGGAACTGCCAGATTAAAGGGGAAAGCAGTAAATTGGAATTCCTCCACGTTTGGCATTGCTTAAACACCTGGACACTTTTTTTTTTTTTTCCTCCTTTTTGTTTTCCCCTCAATATGCATGTGTTTACATCCTTTCTCATGCCTTGAAACATCTGTCTTAAGAGCAGACAAAAAGCAAACAAAGAATGACCTTCGGACAGCCCAGCGCTATGTGTTTTAGTCAGGAAGAAGTTGAGGCTGAGGCAAAAGATGAGTACAGGATACACTAAACAGCAATGACATTGCCAAGCAGTGTTTCAGACCTAGGTCTGAAACTGGCAGAGCAGCTCTGGGGGCTTGGAGAGTCATGTTCATTTGTTTAGGCATCAATCTGGCTAGTAAGGCAAGCAATGATTTCTCACATACCAGGACTGAGTCTTAGGAGTGATGGGACATTTCACACCAGAGTTGGCAGAGCTCTGCATCCTTCTACTATTGTAGAAAGAAGGCTGGAGTAATATGCCCAGCAGCAAACTGTGAGGTGGGAATACTACATTAGCAACCTTGCATGGTGATAAGGTTACCCTGTGTGCTGCTATAATGTTTGGAGGGTCCTTCTTGCCTTCTGAGGAATGGATTCCTAAGACACCAAACATATATTCCCTCCAAGTCATAGCCGTGTATAAGTGCTCTAAGTTTGCTATGTGTAGAGTGTAAAATCATAAGCAAACCACAACAGGAATCGATCTACATTATTTCATTCTCAGCATTCCTGGAGGTGTTGTGCTGAAAGAGAAGGTTCTTGGCAATTTGAACTGCCACAGCAGCACAGATCTGGGTGGGAAATGGAAGATGCACAGCAATCTCCTTCTTTGTAAGCCAGCAGAAATCTCACGAGGAGCCTGTTTTGATCATTCTGTGTTTCATGTGTGCTTTACAGAAGACATCCCCCAGGCAAAAGCAGACCTTGGGACAAATCTGCAAAAAACATCAGGCCTCACAATTTGCATGAAGGGCACAGGCATAAGGGGGATTGTGATGGTTTGGGAGTTCCCTGCCCCACACACTTTGTAAAATTACCCAGACTAGAACTCAGCTGGCTGGAAGTTAAGGACTGAAGCTCTATTTACAGCTCAGCACAATGTACAAGCAGAGATAGACACTATAGACAGGAATAGTTACAGACATAGACAAGTTAAAGGGAATACAGAAACACAACTCCCCTCCCAGAAATCAGAGACCCCAGGAGGGGCTCCCAACCACCCTTCCACCTTGTCCCCACCCCTGTACCTTACCCCAAGGTTTGCCTTACACACAAGGTGAGCTTGGAGGATCGGCCAGGGGGGGTTAGAAGAAAAGCGGTTAGTGAAGATCACTCAGCAGAGAGGAGAAAAAGCCAGAAGCTAGACTGCCCAAGAGTGTCTGCCCCAGAGACTGACTTACCTATGTTTTGAGTACTTGAACATCTCAGCAAGCCTATGAGTGAAACAGACATCACCACTGTTTCCTTTTCTCAGCCTCTAGTATAATTTTCTCTATTAAAATATTCCAATTAGCCTCAAACCAGCACAAGGATGAAAGGGAGTGGTCACAGCTCAGGTAAAGGTGTTACCTTAAAAGTTGTTATGATGGTGGATTGTAGCTTGACACCACAGACAAAAGGAGTATTGCCTACCACACTGATGCCACCTATTTCCTACGTGGACTTTTAGAACTACGTGATACTGCCGTGTCATGCAATCGTTTGTGTTAAGCTTATTAAAGCTTGAAAAGCAAACTTCCACATCTTGCAAAGAGATGCAGGACATCCCCAAAACAAGATCCCTTCCTACTTTCTTTTGTGATTCCTCTGTGGTCTGTTTGTATATCTCAGGTGGGTGATGAGTTCATCTAACAGCTGTAACCTCAAACCCACACAGCCCGAAAGCTATTTGCATGTACAAATTATTTAGTAGTTAAGGATTACTTAGGGATTAAATATTTAATCCAAAGAGTAACTGGGGCAGCTTCCCTACCCCACCTCCTGGATTTCTTACTGAAACACTTTATACTTTCACAGGCTTCCAGTACTGATGATCTTATAGCTGTGTGGGGCCTTGCCCGCTGCCTCCCAAGCAAGATCAGCAGAAATATTAACTGTGCAAGGCCCTTTAAAAAACACAGATAAAAAGAACTAAGAATTTTTTTATCCCCTGCCAATATCAGGGAGGCAATGCTATCTGCTTTGCTCTTACTATGTACTGCCTCTGCTCTAACCAGTGGACAGAAGATGCATTTTTATCTTGACTTTTACCTGGCACTTCTGACCAATTAGGGCTTTTTGCAAGGAAGCTTTTTTATGCTATTAAATTGAAGAAGGATATTGAGGTACTTGAACGTGTCCAGAGAAGGGCAACGAGGCTGGGCAGAGGCCTGGAGCACAGCCCTATGAAGAGAGGCTGAGGGAGCTGGGATTGTTTAGCCTGGAGAAGAGGAGGCTCAGGGGAGACCTTCTTGCTGTCTACAACTACCTGAAGGGTGTTTGTAGCCAGGGGGAGGTTGCTTTCTTCTCTCAGGCAAGCAGCACCAGAACAAGAGGACACAGTCTCAAGCTGTGCCAGGGGAAGTTTAGGCTGGAGGTGAGGAGAAAGTTGTTGCCTGAGAGAGTCATTGACTGCTGGAATGGGCTGCCCAGGGAGGTGGTGGAGTCACCGCCCCTGGAGGTGTTCAAGGTGGATTTGGACGTGGCACTTGTTGCCATGGTCTGGTCTTGAGGTCTGTGATAATGGGTTGGACTTGATGATCTTTGAGGTCTCTTCCAAGCTTGGTGATACTGTGATACTGTGAAATCACAGAATCACAGAAACATTCTGGTTGGAGAAGACCCCCAGATCATCAAGTCTAACTGTTATCCCTACCCTACAAAGTTCACTCTTAAACCATATCCTCAGGCACCACATCCGAATGACATTTAAACACACCCAGGGCTGGCGACTCCATCACCCTCCTGGGCAGCCCATTCCAAACCATATCCTCAGGCACCACATCCGAATGACTTTTAAACACACCCAGGGCTGACGACTCCATCACCATCCTGGGCAGCCCATTCCAATGCCTGACCACTCTTGATAGGGAAAAATGTTTCCTAATGTCCCAACCTAAACCCACCCATGTTTGTTTTGTGGCCTCAGATGTGATGCTGCTGGGTATTGCCATAAAGATTAGTGTTACCTATTTTTAAAAGGCTTTTTTCTTTTTCCCCTCCTGAGAGTTTACACATCTTTTCAGGTGGAGGAGATAACACTTCTCTTTTCAGGACAAGAAAACTGCTTTCTATTGCCCAGTGCCTGAAAATTATTTTTCAACAAGGCTTGTGGAAGTACAGCTGGCCACAGGCTCTCTTGTGCAGCTTTATCTGTGTGCACTGCTGTTATGTGTTCTTACATTTGCTTTTCCTGTCAGCACAGCCTCCTTCCCTGTCATCCTCTGCCCTCTTGGCATCTACATTACCCCCAGACCAGGTGGCATCCTTTGGGATGTGCTGCAGGTCAGATTAGATGCTTACAATAGTGCCATCTGGCTCGAAGAACGTGCAATATAATTCACACCACTGCTCACATCCCTTTCAAGTTTGCTTTCTGGTGTCCTAGGGTGTGCAGTACATTCTATACACATACCCATATCTCAACAGAAATACAACACACATGTGTGTGCAACCAAAAAAAAACCCATACTGACTGCCTCAGAAACAGTGACTTAACTACTGAGTAGTCTGTGCAGAGCCCAGGAGAGAATTTAAGCAACTCATCTAGTCTGAAAGACAAATGCTATTAGTAGATGAGAAGCAGAGAAGGAAGAGGGGAGAGTGATTTGTGGCTGTTTTCATGTGGAAGCAAGAGAATATTACACCACTTGCTGAAGCTCAGAGCTGACATCAAGCTTTGTAATAAAAAGCTTGTAGCCTGTTGAGCCAAAAGAGCAGGATTAGAAGAACATTCATGATTCCTAAGAATCAGCAGGTAAGACCTAATGCACACATTTGCCCCTCACCCCCCTTCCCCAGCTCATCCTTTTGGTAAACAGTACATAAAGGCTGCGTTCCCAGAGTGACAGAACTCAGTTCCTGATCTTTTTTTTTTTAACTCCTTTCCATTCTTTATATATATTAAAAAAAAGAAGAAACTTGCAGTGGTTTTGCCACTCATCCCAGGCAGAAGCACGAACTCTCCTTTTCATTTCTAAAGAGCAACTGTGTGGCCAAAGCAGAAGTCTTGTGACATTACTTAAGAAAGCAGAATGGTATCTTAGCATCCCAGGCCTTTTTTTTTTTTTTTTTTTTTTTTTTTTTTTTTTTAAGCATAAAGAAAAGCCTTTCTAAGGGCTTAGATAAGCTGGAGAAGAATCTCTGTGACATATGTGCATTGTCTTAGGAAAGCATGGGTTGAAGCCAACTGTGGGGCCTCTGCCTTTAGGGTACTAAGTATTTGTCGTGCCTGTTTTCATGTGCTTGATAGTAAACAAGATGCAGAGTCCATACAGTTAGAAGGAGTTGCAGTATGTGCTGGATGCAGAACACTCACAGAGGATGCTCAGTGAAAGCTAGAGTCCTGAGGCAAAGAGGAGGAAAGCATTTTACCAGCACAAAGGCTTGATCTATAGCAGATTGCAACAAGGGAACTTTTGCAGGGTTGTCTCACTTGCACCGTGGTGTGGGGGAAGAGGATGAATGGATGACGGATGCTGATCCTGTCCTCATTCTGACAGGCTGTACCTCACAGGCACGAAGTTGCAGGCTCAGTGTGGTGAGGTAGGGATGATTGGCAGCTTTTTAGCTGAAGCCTGAGCGTTGTCAGCCCTCTGAGGCCTGAAACAATGCCTGCAATAAACAGAGGAGAGCACACTTGAGTTTTGTGTTAACTCTGTGTGGCTGCATGCTTTTTTTTCTGCAGCAATGTTGGTGTCAGTATCGTTTCCTCTGTCCTGGCACCTGGCACAAACCCATTCTACTGGGTGATCTTTTTCCTGTATGAGGATTGCAGCTAGAAATGGGTAGATTTAGACTGGATTGTTAGGAAGAGGTTCTTCACCACGAGGGTGGTGAGACCCTGTAATGGGTTGCCCAGGGAGGTGATTGAAGCCCCATTCCTGGAAGTGTTTAAGGCCAGGCTGGATAAGACTCTGGACAGCCTGATCTAGTCTGAGGTGTCCTAGCCCATGGCAGGGAGGCTGGAAATAGATGATCCTTGTGGTACCTTCCAACCCTGACTGATTCTGTGATTCTGTGATTTTGTTGATTCTGTGATTCAAATCAGTGCTAAAGTAATGTGGCAGTCAGAAACATCACAGTGAATGTGAGAGTAAGACATTTAGGCTGCTGTCAGCATAAGGTCCATGCCACTTACCCAGGACTAGGTACAACTGGGCTACTAATCCTCACAGTATCTGCCCTGGTACAAGGTAAGGGCAGATGCCTACCCAGCTCCATCAGCCTTTCTAACTCCACTGACACAGAGGTGGCTAAACAAAAGTGTAGTTCAATGCCACTATGCCACCATTTGCTGTGACCTAAAACCTGCAGAACATTTGTCAATGAAGCCATAGTGATCATTCTGGATTATGGAGAATGTAAGTGGTTGTTTGGGTTTTTTTTTTTCCCACTTTTTTCAGCCTTTCCAAGAAGGATGTTTACAGCACTTTAAATCCCCCTTGGAATTTCAGTCTGCAAGAGCTGTAGTGCCTGACTCTGGCAGAACCAGTTACACTCTGTTTGACAGTGTCTCAACATAAGGATGCTTGTTTGTTGTATCCTAGTGACAGCATCTGACCAAAATTTCAGCAGTTTTCTTGTTAATCTGAATGGAGCTCAATAGACTTATTTCTGTGGCTGGAATTCAGTCCCCAGCAACTGAAACTCAACTGCTGCTTGCTCAATATAGTTTTTCTAGGAACTGCTGCATCTAGGTCAACAAACTGACAGGCATTGCTCATTTTACTGCTTGGCAAATATTGAACTAAAGTCTTCAGCACTGTAACACTGTTGACAGTTGTAGGATAATGGCTTTGTCCTCTTTTGTTAGCCTGAAGTGCATCTTCTCGTCCGGTTCTGGCATAACACACTCTGTAAACAACAAGGGATGTTGTGATTTGGAGCCCCAAGTGTTTGCTCTGACAATATAAACCTACTGCCTGCTCTCTGAAACCAAACATCCTGTCTCTGCCATGTTTACTTCAAACTGATACTGAAACAAGCCACACTCTTCCTGAAATCACTGAGGGTGATGGCACAGCTGCTGCTGAAGGAGCTCTTGTCTCTTTTGGAAAGCTGTCTGTGCCACCTTCCTTTATTCTTCTACAAGTCTGTGTTGAGGAGTCCAGGCTGAGCTTCAAGAGTTTGAAGGTGAAGAATAATACTTGGCAAGGAAAAAACAAAAAAAACCAAAAAACCAACAAAAAACCCCCACAACCAACAAACCTGTGGATTACTACAGTTAACACTAATCCCTCTGGAAAGGAAATGCTGCGCTGCGATCCCACTCTCACTTCTTTCTTTTCTGTGGCAGTGGGTTAGGAGAGACAAAATGGTTATGGGCCAAAATGCAGCTGACACAAAACTTCATCACATGCATCCCTTTTCACAGAGAATCACATGGTAAAGACAAAGGCTAATGGGCACAAGTTCCTACTGGGCAGATTCAGACTGGATGCCAGAAAAATGTTTTTTTTCACTGTTCAAACTATTAGACATTGGAACAAACTCCTAAGGGAGGTGGTAGACTCTAGACAGTTTCAATGCCCATCTTGACAGGGTGCTGGGCCAGCTTGTTTAAACTATGTTTTTACCCTGAAAGGACTTTGATGATCCTTAAGGTTCCTTCCAACCTGGTATTCTATGAATCTATGAATCCTGCTACCTAAGCACACTACTGCTTCTTGTCTCTTCCTTGTCCTCCCCTAAATTAAACCTCTCCATGACTTCTGTAAGGTTATTTGTGTTTGGCCCAGCTTCCACAGTTTCAATTCCTGCCTTTTGCTTTGCTGGCATCTCTGGCTCACTCTTTTACTAACACGAGTCATCACTCTGGATCAGACTGGGGTAGTTCAGCTGCATGTGACTCAGTGAGGACCTGCCCCAGAAGAATGGTGTCATTAACAAGGATTTTTATTCCATGCTACCTTTGGTCTTGGTTTTTTCATATTGAGGTTAAGGGTGAAGATTAAAGTAGACCTGCCTTTGCTTCACATCTCTGCTTCCACCTGCAGCTGGTTTTTTTGTGTGTGAATGGCATGAAATCTTCACTTAAGCCACTTTGCAAACTAAAATGATAGAGAACCTAAGTCACGACCAATCTGTTTGACAAGTGTCTGGCTGCACATCTGCAGTTGCAATATGACATATGAAACATTAACCCAAACACTTTTAGGAGGTGAATCTGCAAGAAAGAGAGAGAGATACTCTGCAGACAGCCAAACCCTGCTTCTCTAGGCTGGTGCCCACCAGCATGCAGGATTGCAATCCAAAAAATGTCTTTAAAAGTTGGGTCCACAGCTTTTTATTCTCTCAGTGGGCACACAAATAGCTACAGCATGTGCTGTTTATTGTACTATTGAACTAATGGTGCTTCCTTTTCTTTTGTGTTTCAGAAGGGGGAAAAAACAACAACCCAAACAACAACAAAAAACCCCAACAATAGCTTTGCCTTTGAGGTTACTACAGTCGCATGCTGGAATGAAGTCTAAGGGCAAAGGAAAAGGAAGAGGGCAGCATGGATTTCACCACCAGGTGCCGAGATGAGACAAGTCCTTGTGATTTACTGCTCACATTTTGCCATGTTGCAGACTCATCTCGAGCAATTCAGAGCTGAAGAGAATGGGAGATGGGCTTGTGACTGTGCTCCCAGCAGAAAAGGAGAGGCGAAGCTCCATGCTTTGGAAACCGCCACCTTAATTCTGCCTGTATTAGTTCGGAGGGGCTCGTTGATCACCAGGCTGCAGGCTTTTGTGGCTGATGTCAAATGACTGCTTTTGGGGATGACTCCCTTATTGTCTATAAGGTTGCTTTTACCAAAAAGCAGCTGCTGAAGCCTCTATTTCCCCTAAACAAAACTGTCTTGAACTTCCAGGGGAGAACAAGGCCATCACTGTGCTGGCCTTGACTGCAATCTCAGCCAAGAGGGAGAAGTCAGACCTGTTCCTTGCTTTCATAAAAGCTTTTTTTTCTTTTTTTCTCTGTTGTTTTATCGTGGGTTTCTTTTACCCAGCAATAGCTGTGAAATGGACAGGGAAATTTAGCAGCCATCAGTCATATGAGAGTGAAGAGCCTACTTGTCTTGTAAAGCTGCAATCTTTTGGTGTCCACCTGCAGATGTGGCTGGAAGGGTTGGTTATTCTTCTGGCCACGACAGCCAGGGTTATGCACAGCAGAAACTGATTTCCTAGGCTCTACCCAACTCAGTCCTTCACACTCAAGGCTGGTACTCTCCAATTTATACAATAAGCTTGGCTGATGTGATTTCTGGTTGTAGGTGATGTGCATCCCTATGCACTTCACGTTAGGAATGAGGCTTCCAAGTGGCTCATGTATCCTGGCTTCCTTTCTTTTGTGCATCCTGGCTTCCTTTCCTAAGGAAGTAGCTCCCAGAAAGGCTCAGCCAAGGCTTGTGGGCTGCTCAGGTGAAAGAAGCAGCAGGGAAAGGACAGCTTGGTGTTTTGATAGGAGACTGTAGTGAATTCCTGTGGGCAAGGGGATGGCAGCCTCCTAAAATAAGACGACTTCTTCCAGTCTCTCTGCTAGCAGGAGCTCATCGGGCCAAGGACTACTGGCAACAGCTGGGGTAGGCCCTTTTGAGGCTTTGGAGTAGGACTTTTGCATGGTTAAGAAACTACTGCTCCTGTACAGATGGACAACTGAGTGCTGCTGCAAAGGAAAGTTAAAGACATTTTATACTGTTATTTAAAATAGCAGTGTGTGTGTTTAAAAGGTTGTGTGACAGCCAGGGTCTACCCACACTGACTACCATCAGTTCATTATCTCTGGTCCTTCAGAGCCTGTTGGTTCCAAATCACAGGCTCACAGGATGCCAGGGGTTGGAAGGGACCCAAAGAGATCATCCAGACCAACCCCCCTGCCAGAGCAGGACCAGACAATCTAGCTCAGGTCACAGAGGAACACATCCAGACAGGCCTTGAAAGTCACCAGAGAAGGAGACTCCACAACCTCTCTGGGGAGCCTATGCCAGAGCTCTGGGACCTTTAGAATAAGGAAGTTTCCCCTTGTGTTGAGGTGGAACCTCCTGTGCTGCAGCTTTCATCCATTGCTCCTTGTCCTATCCCAGGCAGCAGTGAGCAGAGCCTGTCCCACCCTCTCCTGATCCTCAGCCCTCAGATATTTATAAACATTTATTAAATCTCCTCTTAGTCTTCTCTTCTCCAGACTATGCAGCCCCAGGTCACAGTATCACAGTATCACCAGGGTTGGAAGACACCTCAAAGATCATCAAGTCCAACTCGTTACCAGAGCCCTCAAGACCAGACCATGGCACCAAGTGCTAAGTCCAAAACCTCCTTGAACACCTCCAGGGACTGTGAATCCACCACCTCCCTGGGCAACCCATTCCAGCAGTCAATGACTCTCTCAGGCAAGAACTTTCTCCTTACCTCCAGCCTAAACTTCCCCTGGCACAGCTTGAGACTGTGTCCTCTTGTTCTGGTGCTGGTTGCCTGAGAGAAGAAGGTAACCTCCCCTTGGCTACAACCACCCTTCAGGTAGTTGTAGAGAGCAAGAAGGTCTCCCCTGAGCCTCCTCTGCTCTAGGCTCCCTCAGCCTCTCCTCATCAGGCAGTGCTCCAGTCCCCTCATCATCCTCCTAGCCCTCTGCTGGACCCTCTCCAGCAGATCCCTGTCCCTCTTAAACTGGGGAGCCCAAAACTGAAGACAGTACTCAAGATGAGGTCTCACCAGGGCAGTGTAGAGGGGCAGGAGAACCTCCCTCAATCTGTTGGACACACTCTTCCTAATACCCTCCAGGATCCCACTGGCCTTCTTGGCCACAAGGCCAAATGTATCCTTTAAATAACTCAAAACTGTATCTTAACCCCAAAAAGACCTTTTTATTTTACTACTTGAGAAATAGACTTTTCTCCTAATAACCGAAGTCCTCAGTAAAGGAGCTCCAGAGATTCTCAGCATTTTCAGTCTATAATCAAAAGCATTAAATCACCTGGGATAAGCCAACTAGCAGGAGAAATTTCATCATGAATGGTTACACATTGGTAATTTTTTTTTTTTTTTTTTTTTTGTCTGCTGATAATCAGGAATTCATAATGGAGAAGAACTAAGCAGTCTTTACTCCAAATAGTCTCTTATCAACTCCAGGACCTCAAGGAAAGTGGATATATACATTAAGCCATACTCAGAGTGTATTTTAAGCTTTCAGCTTGGAACTGTTGGATGCACTGGTTGTCAACCTGCACAGTTGGTTTTAGGGTGAGAAACAGCTACAGATCCCTGTACAAGAACTTTACTCTATCAAAAATGTCTGTTCATGGACCTCTGAAATACATGACAGGACTGTTTATCCAATAATTTTGTCAGGTTTCTTTGCCCTGAATTTTTTTCCAAGGATTTCTGCCCTAGTGAGGCCCCACCTGGAACTCTGCATCCAGTTCTGTGCTCCCCACTTCAAGGGGGACAGGGATCTACTGGAGGGAGTCCAAAGGAGGGCTACAAGAATGATGGACTGCAACACTGCCTGATGAGAAGAGACTGAAAGCCCTGGGGCTGGTTAGTCTGGAGAGGGGAAGGCTGAGAGGGGATCTGAGCAATGTCTATAAATATCTGAGAGCTGGGAGTCAGGAAGGAAGGGACAGGGACAGCTTCTGCTCACTTCTGCCCTGTGGTAGGACAAGGGGCAGTGGATGTTAACTGCAACACAGGAAGTTCCATCTCAACGTGAGGAAGAACTTCTTGACTGTAAGGGTCCCAGAGCACTGGCACAGGCTGCCCAGAAAGGTTGTGGAGTCTCCTTCTCTGGAGCCTTTCCAGCCCTGTCTGGATGTGTTCCTGTGTGACCTGTGCTCTGGCAGGGGGATTGGGCTTGAAGATCTCCAGAGGTCGCTTCCAACTCCTGTGATCCTGTGATCCTGATAATCTCACACTAGATGCTGATGTGAAGATTGCCTTCTGCTTAGAGGAAACACTGAGCAAATGCTTCAGTCTGATCTCAACTAAGTATTTCCTGGAGTTTACCAAGAGCTGATCTTAGACTTTATCAGAAGCACTGCTCAAGCACAGCACAATAAAACCCCACAACTCCTTTCCAACAGGCAAGAAGGAAGAGGTTTGCATGGAGCAGAGGAGCTGCCTGGGGCAGACAGGCATGCAGAGAGAAGAGAATAGGCATGGTATGCCACGCTGCACACTTACATAGGCCTTTTCTGGACCTCAACAAAAGCCTGGCAGAAACTATTGTGGTTTAATTGTGCAAACCCACGTGGCTGATGGGAAATACAAGGGTGGCTTTTTTTTTTTTTTTTTTTT
>VWZE01008317.1:141883-167792 GCA_013396675.1 Eubucco bourcierii
TCATATAAGAATTCTAAGCCCAGAGCTTTGGGATGGCCTTTTTCTCTGGAAATGCCTCACTGCTGAAGTAGGCTGTGTTTGAACCTCCCTTTCTCTGAATCTTTCTGGAAGGGGCTCTCCTGTATGTAAGGCTTAGTTTAGAGTCCAGAAACAAAAGGATTCCCCTTGGCATCATATCATGTTGGATGTTAGAAGATAGAGGGTGTACAAGGTCTAAGCCAAAAACCTTTTGAGCTAACCATGACATAAGCTGCCAAGTGTTTGTGGAATTCCTCTTCAGGTATTCTTCAGTATTCAGGTTTTCAAGCTGCACAGAACATCATTCCTCTTAGTTATGTTTTGCTCATGCATCACTGATTGCCCAGCACTGTGAAGTTTGCTTGCAGTTACTCTAATGAAGGAAGAATAAAGGAAGAATTCAAACCTCAATGTCCCTCAATTTAAGAAGGATATTGAGGTGCTTGAATGTGTCCAGAGAAGGGCAATGAGGCTGGGGAGAGGCCTCGAGCACAGCCCTATGGAGAGAGGCTGAGGGAGCTGGGATTGGTTAGCCTGAAGAAGAGGAGGCTCAGGGGAGACCTTCTTACAACTACCTGAAGGGTGGTTGTAGCCAGGAGGAGGTTGCTTTCTTCTCTCAGGCAACCAGCACCAGAACAAGAGGACACAGTCTCAAGCTGTGCCAGGGGAAGTTTAGGCTGGAGGTGAGGAGAAAGTTCTTGCCTGAGAGAGTCATTGACTGCTGGAATGGGCTGCCAATGGAGGTGGTGGAATCACCATCCCTGGAGGTGTTCAAGGTGGGTTTGGACGTGGCACTTGGTGCCATGGTCTGGTCTTGAGGGCTGTGGTAATGGGTTGGACTTGATGATCTTTGAGGTCTCTTCCAACCTTGGTGATACTCTGATACTGTGATACTGTAATTCACTCTATAAAGATCATCCAAGTCAGAAACACCCACGTGCAAAGCTGAGGGGGTTAGATGATGGTGGAAGAGAAAAGGCTTGGCCAGCAAACTGTGTGACTTGCCAAGCAAACATTTTACAGCTAACATGCATTGGTTTCTTATGGAATAAGCTGAAAACAGACCATTGAGGTCCAAGATACACCAGAAGTTAAGCATTTGTTTGGTCAACAGGAGAGAGATCACCTTGGGGCTTTTTTCTGTCAACAATAAACTTTGATTTTAAAGGGTGTTTGGTATTTATTTGTTCTCTGAATTAATTGACATTTTTCCTGCTGTTTGTTTCTGCTAACACTAGAAATCAAAGGGGTACAGCAATCCTTGGTCCCAGGGTTTGGGCTTTTTCTTGTGGGATTGATTGTTTCTACAAGGCCATTTTCCAGTGTGATAAAAGTGCTGAAGAAAGAAAAGTACCTTTACCTCTTAGATGTCCTCCACATTTTCTCATAACAGACTGTCTTGTGCAATTTAGAGACACCAGGGAGCAAATGAAAATCCATTCCCTGTTTGTAAGCAGTTTGTTGGGGCAGAGAGTTGGGACTCTTCAGCCTAGAGAAGAGAAAGCTTCAAGGAGACCTGATAGTAGCCTTCCAGTACCTGAAAGGGGCCTACAGGAAGGCTGGGGAGGGATTATTTACAAGGTCTTGCAATGACAGGACAAGGGGCAATGGGTTTGAACTGGCAGAGGGGAGACTTAGACTGGATGTTAGGAGGAAGTTCTTTCCAGTGAGGGTGGTGAGACACTGGCACAGGTTGCCCAGGGAGGTTGTGGCTGCTCTCTCCCTGGAGGTGTTCAAGACCAGATTGGAGGAGGCCTTGAGTGAGCTGTACTAGTGGGAGGTGTCCCTGCCTATGGCAGGGGGTTGGAACTAGATGATCCTTGAGGTCCCTTCCAATCTTACCCTTCTATGATTCTATGATTCTATGTTCACAAATGCTGCCATCACAACTGTTTGGTATTTCTAAGTGGCAAGACCGGAATGGGTCACTGTGATGGTCTGCAACAAAACTCTTCTGGCTGGGCTAAAAGAGACCCGTCACAAAACCAAAACAAAAACAAAAAACCCACAAAACCCCAAAAAAAACCCCAAACAGAGGGCTGATTTAGCAATCCTCTGTGATGGATCTTGTCACCAGGTAAGTTTCCTAAACTTATGACAGTCCTGGGTAAATCATCCTTACTTTGAGCGAGCTTGTACTATAGCATCCAGCACTGAGATCTCATTCTGTCTTTTATCTGCTGCATTAGGAGCTGTCTTAACTTTGGATGTGTTTCCCTAGAGTGTTAATTATGACTGAATGTTGAACTTAGAGGTTAGTAATTCTGTTTCCTCCTTGCCTAAGCAAAGGTATTAAAGCTGAGTTTCGAAGCAGCCTCTCCAGTCAGAGTGCTTTGTGCTGTTGCTTTGTGATGATCGGGGTGTTCTGTGCCCACAGAGATTGTGCCCTGCTGTACTGACAGAAACTAAGAGTGGCTGAATGAACCAAACACACAAATGCCGTCCTGACTGTTGCCCCTCAATGCCAGGCCCAGGCCTGGTCTGAAACTGGATTACAGTTTTACATCTGTATCTACATCTGACTGCTTGCTATCCTTTGAGGACTAGACCTTGCAGTGGACATTCCCAAAGGCTGATGAGGTTTTTGGTGCAGTCAGAAAGTACTCTCTTGGAGCTAATGATTCCTCAGAGGCTCACTCTGGTCACCTGAGTGCATCTTTGACATTGTCAGGCCAACTCGCAGGGTCTGACAGGACTTGGGGCAGTGTGGCTGGAGAGCTGCCTGGCAGAAAGGGATCTGGGGGTTGTAATAGACAAGGGCTGAATATGAGCCAGCAGTGTGCCCAGGCAGCCAAGAAGGCCAATGGCATCCTGGCTTGGATTAAAAACTCTGTGGCCAGCAGAAGCAGGGAGGTGATTGTCCCCTTGGACTCAGCTTTGGTGAGGCCACATCTTGAGTGTTGTGTTCAGTTTTGGGCACCACAATACAGGAAAGATGTGGAGGTGCTGGAGTGGGTCCAGAGTAGGGCAACGAAGCTGTGAAGGGCCTGGAGAATGAATCTGAAGAGGAGTGACTGAGGGAGATGGGGATGGTTAACGTGAAACAGAGGAGGCTGAGGGAAGACCTCATCGCTGTCTGCAATTACCTGAAGGGACATTGTGGAGAGGCTGCTGCTGGGCTCAGCTCACAGGTAGTTGAGACAGGAGAAGGGGGAATGGCCTCAAGCTGAGGCTGAGGAGGTTTAGATTGGACATTAGGAAAAAGTTTTTCATGGAGAGAGCGGTCAGGGACTGGAATGAGCTGCCCAGGGAGGTGGTGGAGTGACCAGCCCTGGCTGTGTTTAAAGGTGGCTTGGATGTGGTGCCTATGGATATGGTTTAAGGTGAATCTTGTAGAGTAGGGCGCTAGGTTGGACTTGGTGATGCTGAGGGGCTTTGCCAGCCTGGGTGTGTCTGTGATTCTGTGACTTTAGATAATTTTGATTTTCAGTTGGGCATTGGCACACTTAAAGCAAGAATGTTTATGCCTGGAAACAGTTGGTTGAGGTCTGAAAGGAAAAAAAAATTAAACCCAGGCATGGAGAGATTTTAAAAGAGCAGGAATTTCATGGAAATAAAAACAGTCTAGTCCATTAAGTTACTCTGATGGATGTTTATGAGGACAATTTATTAATGCTGTTGAAAATTATACTCATGAAATGTGTTAATGGGAGCTGTGCTGGCTGCTGCCAGAAAAACTGTAACCTTTACAGCTCATTTGGAGGCAGAAATATTCAGCGAAGTAGCCTACAGGGTGCAAAGGTTCGCGAGGTGCGAGCTTAGACTAACTTAACATATGCCCTCTGTAGCCCTGGTATTGTCCAAAACCTAATGCCCATAATAAAGGAGAGAAAAATTGGACCCCAAGTGGCAAGGATTGTAAGCCCTTGGAATTCTCCTAATCAGAGATATTCAGCTATTTTTAGTTTATAATGTTTAGTCAAATAGCAACAATGATTTTTCTTCTCTTTTCCAACTCAGCTGCACAGTATGTTGGAGGGGGTCTCGATGGCCTGTGACCTTGCCTTTATCTGCTGCTCTGTCACCACCACTCTTCAAAGTGCAGCTTAAAGGATCTGAGGCTTCTGTGTGGCCTTGATGTGCTCTGCTTTCCTGGTAAAGTTTTTCATTAACGGGTGCTTTTTAAAGCTGGCTGGAGCTTGCTTTGCTTGCCCTGTGTGATGCTGCTGGCTCTGGGGCTCTCCTGACCCCCACAACCAGGTTTAATAACCCTCCCTGGCCTGCATTTCCAAGCTTTGTGTGCACAGTGGATGCTGCTTCTACATGGTAGGTGCTACTCCCTACCCCACTGAACAGGCTCTTTCTTTTCTCCCACCTGCCTTCAAAATCTCCATCAAAGGCTCTCAAAATAGGGGGAGGGGGAAAAAATGTGAGTTCAGTTGGTTACATACAGCGAGCGAGCAACAAACCCATCCATCTGTACAGTGCTCCCCCACCTGCTAATGCTTCTCTCTGAACAAAAAGCAGTCATGCTGCATCAGACCACTGGACCAGGTAGCCCAGTATCCTGTCTCCAACATTTGCCAGCAGCACATGTCCAGGGCAGAGCAAAAAACATGTGCATGATACCATGGTGAGGTCTGCCAGCAACTCGTGGTTCAGGAGCTTTCTGAGCCAGAGCTGTTGTCTGTGTATGCAGCATAACTTCATGGAGTCTTGTTCCACAGCCAGTGTTGGTTTGGTTTGGGTTGGGTTTTTTCCAGCAAGCTTTAGCTTCTGTCCTGTCTGTTGCATCTAACAAAGGACAAAAATCCATTCTGAGGAGGTGATTCAAAATCCACCTGGATGCCTTCCTGTGTGACCTGCTCTATGTGATCCTGCTCTGGTAGGGGATTGGAATGGATGAGCTTTTGAGGTCCCTTCCAGCCCCTAATGCTCTGTGACTCTGTGACCCCTGCATTTGAGTGTCTTTTTGTGGACACCTGGAAGCAGTTGTTGGTGAGGCTGAAAGACCTTTCTCAGCCACCAAAAGGAAGCTGTTTGCCTATACATTCAAAACCCACCTGGGTGTGTTGCTGTGTGACCTGCTCTGGGTGACCCTGTTCTGGTAGGGGGGTTGGACTCAATGATCTGTAGAGGTCCCTTCCAACCCCTAATGTTCTGCAATTCTGTGATACATCCACGTTTGGAGCAAAACAGATAGGTGGCCCTGTGCAACATGACTGGAAGGGCTGAGTGTGAATAAAACCTACTATTGCTGGGGCTGGGAGGTGCTGGCTTTTCACTGACACAGCAGATGGGTCTTGGGTCATTCCTCTCTGTTAGAGGATACCTCACTGTCCCTACAGTATCTCCTTGCAGAGATATTTTCTCACTCTGATTTTACTGCAGCATGGATAGACAGCCTGCCCTGTGTATTTTGTCAATCAATGAACATGTGGGACAGCAGGGACTGATCAAGTGGTGGTGTCCTTGCTCAGCAGGCTCCCCAGGAAATTCAGGGTGCTAGGCCATGTCAAACTATATTCTTACCCTGAAAGGTTGGGCTAGATGATCCTTGAGGTCCCTTCCAACCAAACATTCTAGGGATTCTATGAGTTAGGCTTCAGCTTCTTTGCTTAGACTGCATTCAGCCTCAACCAGATAGTGTGCTGGTTTGAGGCTAATTAGAATATTTTAATAGAGAAAATTCCACTATAGGCTGTGAAAGGAAAACATGATGATGGCTGCTTCACTCATAGGCTTGCTGAAAATTTGTTTGGGAAAAGTAACCAAAACATAGATAAGGCATTCTCTCTCTGTCTCTCTCTGGGGACACAGCACAGCGTCTGGGGCGGTCTAGCAGCTTCTGGCTCTGGCTCCTCTGCCGATTAATTTTCACTAACCACTTTCCTTCTAACCTCCCTGGCCGATCCTCCTAATTCACCNTCGCCCAGGTTTTGGTGCGGGGTATTTTACAAAGTGGGGGGGGGGGTAACTCCTAATCCTTCACAGATAGGGATCCCATGGGACACTTCTGAAAAAGTCCAGGGTGGTTACTGTGCCTCGGTGTGGGGACCTGTGAAGGCGGCTGGGGCTCCCATTATTGCAGACCTGACCACGGACATACAACAGCTCTTGTCCTTCAGTTCCAACAGAAGGGTCTGACAAACACTAACTCTAAATCCAAGGGATGGGAAAAGGGACCCCTCTAAAATGTTTGCTGTGGCCTAGTGCCATTTGTGTGTTCAGCAGGCCAGGGCAGCCAGCAGCACACGCCGAGATGCCTGCTCTGTTCTCTGGAGTGTGTCTCTTTGCTACGTGTCAATACAAGCTTAGAGCCATTTTTCAGAGCTTGCCAGTGGCTGTAATTGAAAAGGCAGGAATTGCCCTCGAGAGATTCCCCACTGCTCTGCATTATCATCTGCTGGATGGCAGCTCTATAGGCCATGCATCATTTTTTTTTTTTCCAAATAAGCAGTTAATTACTAAATAAAACAACCCAGCTTTCAAGCTGATTAGCCTAGATTAATGACCAGCAGCATGTTTCACTCTCCTCCACAATTTATCACGGAAAAGAACTATGTCTTTAATGATTTAGGTACCTGGTCTATTGAGGCTCGCTCCAATCTGTACAGCCTCCAATTTGATTTAATTGCTCTTCTTAGTTTGTGACCTGGAAAAAAACCTAGTGACAGCTCCCATTAGTGGAGCCCAGCTTGCAACTAGCTCTCAGTGTTACAAAGGCTCACTGGGTGTCTTTCTCTGCTGACTTCATTAAGAAGATATATAGAGGTCAAGTGTCACTTTGGCACGGAACAAGTACCGTGCCGTTTATCAGCTGAAACAGGTTGAACCAACCTGTGTATTTTATTTAAGATTATAGTCATTCTTTATTTGGGTTTTGTTGTGGGGTTTTGGTTTGGGTTTTTTTTTTTCTTTACAATTTTTAAAAGATGTTTTCAGAAGCTCCATGTCTGATGTAAGTGAATATTGAATTTTACAGACTGGTCTTCGAGGCGTTAACTGCAGCTCATTTATTGTTACTTCGGCTTGAAAACTTTTGGCATTGCTCTCCTCTGCAGTTACTCAATAAAAGATCTTTTGTTAGAAGGACCTATTCAGGGCCCTTGAGTTTGCTTCCTAATTAATATTAGACTTCCTCACAGTTGTGTTGTGAAGTGCAAAAGCTCTCTTCCCAAGGATGTTGCTGCAAAGGGACATTGAATGTGTCTTTAACTGTATCCTGAATTACTGGCTTGTTATTGGGCAAATCCCTGAAGTCTTCACTTAAGCCAAAACTCCCACTTAAGACAAAGGGCCTATGGGAGTTGTCTCATCATTAGCTGAACTCCAGCAGTTGTCTGGCACTCAGTGAACTAAGTCATGGTCACTGCCCCTGAGAGTTTACCATCTACATTAGAGACAAAGACTAAACAAGGTTGGGAAGATAATGAGGCAGCATGAGCTGGAGCTGGGGGTCCTGGACCCAGCATGGTACTTTGTTCTCAAGGTGTTTCTGAAAGGGCAAGGGGACCACTCTGGCAGCACTGGTCACTGTAGCAGTGCTACAGGCAGATTTTGGCAGGAGCTGTTGCAAATGGGATTTTTCATTTTGCTTTTCAACAGAGAGGCCAAAACGGATTGAGTCCCTGCTATGTCCTCTCCTTCTAGGGAGAGTTGTGGCCCTCCTCGACTAGGATCTACTGGCACGCTCAAGGAGGTTGCTTTGCACTGTCTTGTTCTGGCATTTTTCCAGTCTGAGGGGAAAGTACTGTCAGGCTGGCATTCTCTAAGGTTTTTAATCCCCAGCATTAGATTGCCTGGTGGCAAGGCCAGGACAAGCCATCACAGATACTGGGATAAATGTTTGTGTGGCACCAGTCCATGATATTGGCTGGGTGACACACCAGACAGGTTACCTGGGAAAAGCTCCCCTGTGGGGAACAGGCAAAGCCATCATGTCAATAACACTGGGTCAAGCGTCAGGACCACATCTTGCTTGTTTCAAGGCTGACTCCATGGTGCTGGTCACTAACAGAGGTCAGGAGAAGAAGCCTGGAGGACCATGGGGCACTGATGGGCTGGTGAGGAGGAGAAAGGTTTGGAGAGAACAGGAGATGTGGTTTCTGCCCGAGCAAAGGCAAGATGGGGGAGTGTTAAGTGTTATCACTGGTAAATTGTAGGTTCCTAGGGCACCTTCATAACCCATTTCCCCTTTTGTTTTTTGTGGTTATCAATGCATAACAGGCCTGGGGGGGTGGGGTGGGGAGGGGGTGGCATGACTGGCATAAATTCATAAGGATCTCAGACAAATCCATGGTTTTTGTATCTTTCTTCTCACAGACAACTGTTACTGCTAACACTTTTTCCAAGAAAGCAAAAATGATGGATGAGATTGACTGGTACCAGTGTGAGCATCATCATCAATGTCCTGAGACCTGTGCCAAATGTGCCATAAAGATTTCTGCCAAACCTGCTAGAAAGTACTGAAGGTCTACAGCCCCTTGGTCTGCCCTCTATATAAGTCTTGTTGTTATACATCATCTCAGTGCTGTCCTACATGAACCCTGAGCTCCCCTATCACCATTGCTGTGGAGGGGACTATTTCTCTTACAAAAAACACTCCTGCCAAATAAAATGCAGAATTGCTTCATTTCATGCAGTCCTTGCCACTACTCTCACAGGGAAAATATGGTACTAAGAGGAACAATGGAAAACCAGAGCCTGTATAGCAGAATATCTTCAGGGAGTTAGCCTTGGAGCTGCATTCGTGCCAGAGATGGGGACATGAAGATACCTCCCACCCTTGTTGCTGTACAACCCTAAGTGTAGAATTCAACATACTTGAGCAGTTGAGGGTTGCTGTTTTATTTGCCAAGCATGTGCAGGAAATATGAGCAAAATGTGATCAAGTTTCCAAATTTTCCACCTTTTTCCCTGCAGACAGAAACCTGCTTGTCTCTGTGTTGTGACTCGGTGTCCGTTGCCACAGCCTTTGCCTTCAGCGTGTTGGTGCAGCAGCCTCTCCAGCAGCCCTCGTTCCCCAGGGCTATGCAGCAGGACAGCAGACCTGGACAAGAGGTGCTGGTGACAGTTACAGAGAATGACCATTCTTGCTGTGTCTGGTGTAGGTCTGTCTTAATCACCTTGCAATGGTCACAGAGCTTCACCTCCCTGACCCCTTCTTCACCCTGTCCCCGTGGTGCCGGGAGCTGCTTGCTCCGTGCCTGAACCCGCCTGTGAGTGAATGCGGGCAGGTGTAAAGCCCTTTCCTAATCCCCTGGTCGTGCACCTGGGCTCCTGTGGTGCACTTTGAACGCGTGCCTCAGACCTTCATTTTGGGAGGTAAGAGCTGCTTCTCATCTGTGTGAATCAGCGTCTAATGCATGCTTTTGGGGTTTTCCTAAAGGAGCCTAAAATCTCTTAATCCTCCCTTTCTGCCTCATATTTCTTGCTGGTTGCATTCCTAAGCCCCAGTGCCTGCTGATGGCTCATTTTTTTGTCGCAAGACAAGGTGACTGTTTGCTTTGTCGCGAACGTAGCTGCCACCAGCTGACGGAAGAGTTGTGTGACACAGGCAGTGTTGGTCACAGCTGCTGGCATCTGCACCGCGAGAGTGAGGACCGACACAAAGGGTACATGAAGGCAACGAGTCACCCAGAGTCGCCTTTGTCGCCTGCAAGCAGCTATTTGTGCTGCTTAGCACAGACCTCTCAAGGGAGAAAGAGGAGAAGAGGAGGTTTCTCCCACTGCAAGCCCTCTCCTGTTACTAATGGGGACAGGTCACAACCATGGGAATAAGGCACGAGGCATTGATTCATGGAGCTTTTTCTGGTAATGCTGAAGATCTTCATTAATGTTCCCACTTGTGTTTTCTGCTGTTCCCAGTGGGGCCATTTAATGACAAAAAGAGCTTAATGAGGAGAACCTGTGGTCACAGCTGAGGGGAAGGCTCTGGCTTACCGCTGCTAAGGGTTGTGCTGCTTATGATATGCAGCATCAGTTTCTAAATATTCCTTACCACTGGGACTAAGAGAGTCTCTCTGCAGAGAAGGTTATCCAGCAAATCTTGCAGGGCAGAAACAGAGGCTAAGAAGGGAGTAGGTTTTAAAACCTTACTGGTCTATAAAATTTTGGGGCAGGTATCTGGAGGGGGCTGTTTGCTCTTGTGAACTGTGATTGTGCAATGGCCATGGATCTGAGGTCTTACAAACCATGCAGTGAGGCTTTTCTACTGGAGTGTTTTTCTACATGTTCCACTCCCTCTCCTGAGGTGATCCCAGAGCTCTGGGCAGGGTAGGAAGTTGTTGATGCTGAGCTCAGTGCTATGGAGATTGAGAGGCCCAAACCCCTGGGAAGGGCAGGGAAGCAGAGGGAGCAATCTGATGTATCTGAGAGTAAGGAGCCACGGGGAAGGCATCTCTGCCTGCTGTCCCTAGTGAAACCACAAGGCGCAAATACATTACAGTTTCTCTTTTCTGCTTGTGGAACCCATCTTGCAGTATATACTGTTTGCAAGCATATTTGAAATACAACTGCATGAACATTTCTTGGAAGTAAACTTCCCTTTATTTATCCTATCTAGTTTGGCTCCTGCCTTCTCAGGACTTACATGCATTTGCTAAGCATTACCCTGTCCAGCAGCATTTCAGCTGGACAAGTTCATTTTCCAACTGGAGCCTGACTAGGCAAAGTAGCCTCAAGTAGGTTACAATAGGTCCAGATCTGGAAGCCTTTACTTCCATTGGAGAAAGTAATTGTGTGGAGCCACAACTCAGAGGCACACTTCAGGGTCTTTCCTCCAAATGTCCGCCCAAACACTGCTCTATGGGAGCTTGTTGAGCTTTCCAATCATTCACGATACCTTCGCTAAGATATTGGAATGCAAGTGAACAAATCTGCAGCCCGGGTAGCAAGGGGCTGCTGAGTACCGTCCTATTAAGCATAGCTACAAGCCCAGCTTTCATCTGAGAGTGAACTGATGCTCAGCATTTAGTGCAGAGCAGGTGTTAATGGGAGGTCACCTAAGGCTTCCTTGCAGCATCATTCTGGGGCTATTTCAAGCTCTCTCCTTTGGTTTTAAGGCAGATCAATGTAGTACATTGTCAAGAAACATGAAGTGAAAGTGTCTGCAAGGCTGCTGCACTACCTGCCTTCCAGAACTGCTTCTTGCATACTAAATTTAGAAATTCATCACCTGGGACTCAAACTTCAAAGTTTTTGGAATACTTTCCATCGCTGAAAGCATTACCAGAGGCTAAAGGCTGAATCACACCCCTAGCATAAAAAGCTTGCAGGTGGAGCTGCTGCTGGCTCTGCCATGTATAAACCCTGTGTGGAGGCTACGTGGGCTGATTTCCCCAAATGATGCTCGTTCCTGTCAGTCACCCAAGTCACTGCCCTCAGGCTCACCTCTCTCTGTGCACCAGTTGGTGTACTGTGTTCATCTGCTTTGGAGCACACTTAAATTCTCAGCCCATCCCTGCAGGTCTTTAGGGCCAGGCTGGATGTGGCTCTGAACGACCTGATCTAGTGTGAGGTGTCCTTGCCCACGGCAGGGGGGTTGGAACTGAATGACCCTTGAGGTCCCTTCCAGACCTGACAATTCTATGATTTTATGATTCATTTCTACCTTGCATACAGCAGATCTGCCTCCTGGATTTAAAGAGTTAAAGGGTCCTTGGCTAGATTTGTTTTAATACCCTCTGCAACATCCAGCTGTCATTTCAGTGAGTCCCACTTTTCCTCCTGCAGTCCATGCTCTCTATCAGTTTCATTTGCTCTTCTCACCTTTCTTTTCCTCACCCTTTAAAAGCATTTTCCTTTTTTTTTTTTTTTTTTGTAAAGAAGGGGATCTTTNTTTTTTTTTTTAGGAAAAGAGGTGATTCTTGATTCAGTGAAGGGAGGCAGTGATTGATTCAACGACAAGTGGTGATTATTCATACAGGGAAAAGAGGTGATTCTTGATTCAGTGACAAGAGGTGATTATTGATTCAGTGACAGAAGTTTCGGAGGTTCACAGGCTCACAGGATGTCAGGGGTTGGAAGGGACTCAAAGAGATCATCCAGTCCAACCCCCCCCCTGCCAGAGCAGGACCATACAATCTAGCTCAGGTCACAGAGGAATGCATCCAGACAGGCCTTGAAAGTCTCCAGAGAAGGAGACTCCACAACCTCTCTGGGGAGCCTGTCCCAGTGCTCTGTGACCCTTGCAGTAAAGAAGTTCCCCCTTGTGTTGAGGTGGAACCTCCTGTGCTGCAGGATCCCATTGGCCTTCTTGGCCACAAGGGCACATTGCTGTGCCGTGGATGTTACCCATCAGCACTCCACAGGGCTGCTCTCCAGCAGATCACCTCCCAGTCTGTACCGGTGCAGTTTATCTTTCCTCCCCAGGTTATTCTTGATTCAGTGAAGAGAGGCAATTATTGATACAGGGAAAAAAAGAAGTGATTATCGATTCAACGAAAATTGCAACTCTTGCCTATGCTTTTCATCCTAGTTTCCAGGTCTGACATCCAGAGAATTTTGTACCCTGGGATTTGCAGTGATTCTAAGAGCACCAGCAAACCTCCCACACCACAGCTGGCAGGTGGTTCGCTGTGCTGCCAAGGACTGGGTGTTGCAGCACCGCATGCCGCAGCTCTGCTACATCGCCTCCGCGCCAGGCATCCTCCCGGCGCTCCCGTTCCACTCAGGTTGCTGCTCTCTTGTTGCTTCTATGTTTTTACGACAAGGAACAAAAGGAACTCGAAGGGAATTGTTTTTAAAACCAGGACTATCCCCTCGACTTGCTGAGGCTCCTAAAATAGGGATTCCCTTTGCCGGGGCAAGGGTAATTTTTTTCTGGGGTGGCGTTGCTATAGAGACGGTGTCCGATGCCTCTCTGTTAATATTGCCCCTTCGGGAGGGCCCTGAATAGGCTCTGAGGTAGGTAAATGTATGCGGTGACACCGAGCGGGTGACTCGATGCTGACAAATTCCTGCACCGTTTGTTTCCAGGCTTGTCTGAGGGCCGGGACGCGGTGTTGGGCTTTTTGTCCCGCGTGCTGCCCTCGCAGCGACGGAGTTAATGGAAGCCTTGTTCGGAGCCGCTGGGGCAGAAACTGCGTTGCCGAGGGAGACAAAAGCCGAACAGGCCACCTCAGAGGTTGCTTTGGGAAGGCTGTGGCTTGTGGGCTCTCAAAGCAAACGAGAGACAGCGCTCGGCGCAGGACACCCATCCAGCGTCTTCAGGCACCCTCCTCTCCGCTCTGCTGTCTCAGCCTTGCACATCTGCCTCTCGCCACATCCCTTCTGGGGTGTCGGGGAGGGAACTTTTCCAGAAGGCATTAATTGGAGTTAGTTTTTCACAGCCTGGCAAGAGAATAATTGCCAACATTGTAAGACAGGGGCTGAAGATGCTGTCAGAGTGGAATGGCTATTTAGTTTGAAAAAGAGGAGGCTGAGGGGAGACCTCATTGCTGTCTGCAATTACCTGAAGGGACATTGTGGAGAAGCTGCTGCTGGGCTCTTCTCACAGGTAGCTGAGACAGGAGAAGGGGGAATGGCCTCAAGCTGAGGCTGGGAAGGTTTAGATTGGACATTAGGAAAAAGTTTTTCATGGAGAGAGTGGTCAGGGACTGGAATGAGCTGCCCAGGGAGGTGGTGGAGTCACCTGTCCTGGATGGATTTAAGGGTGGCTTGGATGTGGTACTTATGGATATGGTTTAAGGTGAATCTTGTAGAGTAGGGCTCTAGGTTGGACTTGGTGATGCTGAGGGGCTTTGCCAGCCTGGGTGTGTCTGTGATTCTGTGACTTTAGATAATTTTGATTTTCATTTGGGCATTGGCACACTTAAAGCAAGAATGTTTATGCCTGGAAACAGTTGATTGAGGTCTGAAAGAAAAAAAAAAAAATAAACCCAGACATGGAGAGATTTTAAAAGAGCAGGAATTTCATGGAAATAAAAACAGTCTAGTCCATTAAGTTACTCTGATGGATGTACTGGGCCTATAGGTTGGACTTGGTGATCCTGAGGGTCTTTTCCAACCTGGATGTTTCTGTGATTCTGTGATGGGGCCAGTGGCAGGCAGCAGTGACAGAAAAGGGCACAACGTGCCCATAGTGGACCCCAGGGCTGTGCAGGCTTGTCCCAGCTCAGCAGGGCTGTCCAGCTCCTCATCCCTGCTCACTTGGCATTGCACCAGCAAGAACAACCAGGAACTGGAAAGGCAGTGTCCAGGCTGCTAGCACTAAAGCTGCACATGATCAGCTCTCTGCAATTTTATTTAGGACCTAGATGTCTGTATGTGTTCTGGGTACTCCTGTGTTCAGAGGGGGGCTGCAGCTCCTGGAGTTGCTTGTTATGACAGACTACCAGCTGCATTTTGTGGAAATGTATTCATGGGGTCCAAGAAACATTGCACACTGTGAAGGTTCTGAGATCTCCGCTGAAGGTACTTGGGGATCACATCATGCAGAGGCAGGAACCCCACTGAGCTCCTTCTAACCAGACCATACTCAAGGCCCAGCTTCTTCATCTTGTCACCCTTGAGGCTAGGAACACAGTAACAGAATCACAGAATGTCAGGGGCTGGAAGGGACCTCGAAAGATCATCCAGTCCAACCCCCTGCCAGAGCAGGATCACCTAGAACAGATCACACAGGAACACATCCAGGCAGGTCTTGAATATCTCCGGAGAAGGAGACTCCACAACCTCTCTGGGCAGCCTGTTCCAGTCTTCTGTTACCCTCACAGCGAAGAATATTTTCCTCACATTTACATGGAACTTCCTATGCCTCAGCTTCCACCCACTGCCCCTTGTCTTGTCATTGAGCAAAGCCTGGCTACATCCTCTTGGCACTCAACCTTTATACATTTATAAACATTAATGAGATCACCTCTTAGTCTCCTCCTCTTCAAACTAAAATGCCCCAGCTCCATCAATCTTTCCTCATAAGGAAAATGTTCCACTCCCTTAATCATCCTTGTGGCTCTGTGCTGGACTCTCTCAAGCACTTCACTGACGTCCTTCTCAAACTGAGTGGCCCAGAACTGGACATAATGCTCCAATGTGGCCTCACCAGGGCAGAGTAGAGGGGGAGGAGANAGCAAAGCCTGGCTACATCCTCTTGGCACTCAACCTTTATACATTTATAAACATTAATGAGATCACCTCTTAGTCTCCTCCTCTTCAAACTAAAATGCCCCAGCTCCATCAATCTTTCCTCATAAGGAAAATGTTCCACTCCCTTAATCATCCTTGTGGCTCTGTGCTGGACTCTCTCAAGCACTTCACTGACGTCCTTCTCAAACTGAGTGGCCCAGAACTGGACATAATGCTCCAATGTGGCCTCACCAGGGCAGAGTAGAGGGGGAGGAGAACCTCCCTCAACCTGCTAGCCACAGCCTTTCTAATACACCCCAGGATGGCACTGGCCCCCTTGGCCACCAGAGCACATTGCTGCAAAGTGTATTAGGGTAGCTGAATAATCCATGAGAGTAGAGGCAGGTCTTTTTGGTGCAGAAAACCAAGACAGGTAAAATACTTAAACTTGAATCCAGGCTACTAGTGTTCCACATCTGCTACTGTGCTCTCCAGGGACAACAACATTTCAGCAAAAGTGAAATGCATTCAGCATCAATTTATCAAAGAGCACAGGATTTTCAGAACTGAGCAGTGCTTTATCACCATGAAATATGGCCTTTTGATTCCACCAGATTTTTAGAGAGGAAATAATTTCTAATGAATAAATTATTGAATTCAGTCTCCTTCTGCTCTCTAAGTATGCTAGTTTTTCAGACATACTTTGTAGGTTTGGCTAGCCTGCCTGGGAGAGACAGCATTTTATGCTGAGAGGAATGTGAAATCACTTTCTTTTTGCTAGATTTTCCTGTTTAGACATACAGGCAGTCATAGCACTGCTCTCTGACTGGGGCTGTACAAATAACCACATCAGTCCAGTTGGTGCTGGCATTTGTAATGCAACATATTTGGGTATTACAGCAGTTGTGTTATTAATGCAGAAATTATTAATCAAAGGCAGCCTGTAGGCTCTGATCAATAGAAGGCTCCAGGCTGCTGGGTTTTCTCTCTCTTTTTTTTCCTTTCTAGTAAGAGTGTCTTTTTTTTTTTAATTTTATTTTATTTTATTTTCCCCTTCTCCTTCCTAAACTTTTCTCCCATGCAAAGCCACCATTGAAATGCTGCTTTTTCGCAGAGAGGTGTAACAGTTCTTTAGAGAGTGGCATGTAAATGGTCATTCACACAGCAAATCAGGGTTAGCTCTGTAGGACAGTTAGGGTGCTCAGGGATGGGCTGTAGTGTACAAAAGGCAGGTCAGGAAAGACAATGCGATGGAGGTGTAAAAAAAAAATGGTCCTCATTAGGATGGCTGCTTTGTGGGACAAGCAAGATCCTTCCTATCGTCGATACAAATCTAGTAGGGGCAAACTGGAAAATAGAAAAGGGAAATGTCTTTTTTTCTGCACTTGCAGTGTCTGCTGATGCAGGGCGAAGAAGAACAAAGACATCTCAAGTGTCAGCTAATCCCTCCCGTGGACTGTGGCTGTTGTCAGCAAACACTCGTGCCTGCAGCGTGGCATCTCTTCACGGGAGGTGCACCACGGAGCCCAGGGAAGCTTCTCACGTGCAGAGCCTTTCGCAGAAGGCAGACCTTAATCCCAGGCGTTTTGTCAGGGTTGCTAAGGACTTTCCCTGAGCCCCACGGTACGTGTTGTGTGCCTACCTTAGTGGGTAAGCAGGGTCTCTCCTACCCTGAGCCCTGCTGAGAGAACTGTTGGCTTACTTGCTCCTTTTGTTTTAATGAAAGGCTTCATTCTTTCCTAATACACGTGCAGAATCTTCCATTTGCTCTCCTGGGACTGGTGGCCCACAGAGGGACTGCAGGGCTTTGTGTCTGCTTGCAAGATGTAGAATTCCTTTGTAATGCAAAACAAGCAGGAGTTACGACTCCAAACCCCGATCATTTGCAGCTCTATAGCTAAACAAGAAACCACTCTCACTAACACACTGCTACGTTTTCAGGCCCTGTGAATAATCCCCAAAGCCATACAACACTCTTAGGCCTGGCTGAATTTTGTGCTTTAGAATCAAAGAATCAAAGAATTACAGAATTAGCCAGGTTGGAAGAGACCTCCAAGATCACCCAGCCCAACCTATCACCCAGCCCTAGCCAATCAATTAGAGCATGGCACTAAGTGCCCCATCCAGGCTTTTCTTGAACACCCCCAGTGATGGTGACTCCACCACCTCCCTGGGCAGTCACTCTCTCCCTCAAGAACTTCCTCTTAATATCCAGCCCAGACCTCCCCTGGCACAACTTGAGACTCTGTCCCCTCTTTCTATCACTGGGTGCCTGGGAGAAGAGCCCAACCCCACCTGGCTACAACCTCCTTTCAGGTAGTTGTAGAGAGCAATGAGGTCTGTCCTGAGCCTCCTCTTGTCAAGGCTGCACACCCCCAGCTCCCTCAGTCTCTCCTCACAGGGCTGTGCTCCAGGCCCCTCACCAGCTTTGACACCCTTCTCTGGACATTCACCATTCTGCAGCCTGAAGGGTTAATAAATAGATAGATAGATAGATAGATAGATAGATAGATAGATAGATAGATAGACAGATAGATAGAATTAAAATCCTTCTAATATAATACAGCCATGTAAAAGAAATCAAAACTGAAAAGCAGCTGTCAAACCTTAATTTCCTGACTAATGAATGGCCATGAATCCATTCTTCAATGATTCTTGACCCTAGAAACAAAATCTATTAGCACTCTCAGATTTTGCACACTAGTGCTAAATGGGGCATGTAATGTACTAATTTAGTGCCTCTTTAGCATAATCACAACCTACATGCACAGCCACATTTCTTTGGCAGGCAGCTTTCATAAGACCTGCAAAGAACTTACATAGGGCATTTCACCCTATTATTCATAGGGAATCAATAGATGTGATTTTTTTCCCCCTGTCTTGTCCTTCTCCATAAAAAAAGGGGGGAAAAAAAGGCATAAAACCATCCACTGATCTCCATGGGTGAATAAAATGCCAAGAATTCTGTGTTTTTTCTCTACTTGCAATGGTGAGATATCTGGGCTTACAGCCTGTTTAGCCTGTGAACCTAAAACCCCACCAAAACAGTTTGAGTTTGGCTATAAATCCTTTCAGAGAAGCACAGGGACCTCAAGGTTCATCCAGTTCCAACTCCCTTGCCATGGGCAGGGACACCTCACACTAGATCAGGTTGCTCAGGTGTTCAAGGTGGGTTTGGACGTGGCACTTGGTGCCATGGTCTAGTCTTGAGGTCTGTGGTATTGGGTTGGACTTGATAATCTTTGAGGTCTTTTCCAGCCTTGATGATACTGTGATACTGTGATACATCCAGACTGGCCTTATAGAGCTCCAGGAATGAGGCTTCCATCAGCTCCCTGGGTAACCTGTTCCAGTGTATCATCACTCTCATGCTCTTCCTAACATCCAATCTGAATCTACCCACTTCTAGATTTGCTCCACTCCCCTCCCCAGTCCTATCACTACCTGACACCCTAAAAAGTCCCTCTCCAGCTTTCTTGTAGCCCACTTCAGATGCTGGCAGGCCACTGGAAGGTTCCTCAGAGCCTTCTCCTCTCCAGTCTGAACAGCCCCANTTGGACTTGATAATCTTTGAGGTCTTTTCCAGCCTTGATGATACTGTGATACTGTGATACATCCAGACTGGCCTTATAGAGCTCCAGGAATGAGGCTTCCATCAGCTCCCTGGGTAACCTGTTCCAGTGTATCATCACTCTCATGCTCTTCCTAACATCCAATCTGAATCTACCCACTTCTAGATTTGCTCCACTCCCCTCCCCAGTCCTATCACTACCTGACACCCTAAAAAGTCCCTCTCCAGCTTTCTTGTAGCCCACTTCAGATGCTGGCAGGCCACTGGAAGGTTCCTCAGAGCCTTCTCCTCTCCAGTCTGAACAGCCCCAACTTTCTCAGTCTGTTTCCACAGGACAAGTACTCCAGCCCTCTGATGATCCTTCTGGCCCTTCTCTGGACACATTCCAGCACATCCATATCCTTCTTGTAGTAGGGGCTCCAGAACTGGACACAGTGCTCCAGGTGGGGTCTCACCAGAGTGGAGCAGAGGGGCAGAATCACCTCCCTTGACCTGCTGGCCACACCTCTCCTGATGCAGCCCAGGCCATATTTGGCTGGCTGGGCTGCAAGTGCACTCTGGTGGCTCATGTTGAGCTTCTCATCCACCAGCACTCCCAAGACCCTTTCCTCAGGGCTGCTCTCAGTCCACTCACTGCCCAGTCTATATTGGTGGTTGGGATCACCCCAACCCAAGAACAGGACCTTGTGCTTGGTTGCAGCAGAGGTGCTCCACCCCCGACAGTTTTGCTGGCCCTCTTCTGGACCTGATCCATCAGGTCCATGTCCTTCATGTGCTGAGGGCTACAGTCCCTGTCTGCAGGTCCACAGGGGATCAACACTGACTGACAGAGGCATCTGGGCAGCACAGCACCTAGGGAAATACACCTCACACTGGAAAAAGGCAGTCTTTGTGGTTGCAGGAGAAGGTGTGAAGCTCTGCACCTCTTCCTGCTCCTTTAGTGTATTGGCACTGCTGGAGATTTTAGCCAATTAGTACGGCAAGTCCCCTTCTAAAGTATTTTATTTCTGTGTGTAAGGTGCACTGTAGAGAGAAAACCCTGGAGCTGTGCAAGGCTCTCTACAGAAATTCAGGAAAAGGAAATGGGATTGTTAAATGAAACAGACTGTGCTGTGCTGACCTAGGAGTTCCTAAGGCAGGCTGTACAGGCTGATGGTACTTACTTCTGCCACCCAGGCAGAGATGCTCTGTTTGCAGGGAGCACCTTGTGTCCAGTTCTGGGCCCTCCAATTTAAGAAACATGTTGAAGTACTTGAACGTGTCCAGAGAAGTGCACCAAGGCTGGTGAGGGAGCTGGAGCACAGCCCTGTGGGGAGAGGCTGAGGGAGCTGGGGGTGTGCAGCCTCGACAAGAGGAGGCTCAGGGTAGACCTCATTGCTCTCTACAACTATCTGAAAGGAGGTTGTAGCCAGGTGGGGTTGGTCTCTTCTCCCATGCACTCAGCAACAAAACAAAAGGACGCAATCTCAAACAGTGCCAGGGCAGGTTTGGGCTGGATGTTAGGAAGTTCTTCAGAGTGATTTGCATTGGAATGGGCTGCCCCGGGGAGGTGGGGGAGTCCCCATCCCTGGAAGTGTTTAAGAGGTGGCTGGGTGAGGCACTCAGTGCCATGGTTTAGTTAATTAGAAGGGTTAGGTGATAGGTTGGACTCAATGATCTTAGAGATCTTTTCCAGCCTGGTTCATTCTGTGGAGTTTTGCAATTAAGAAGCAAAAAGCAGCAGCAGCTGCCAGGCATTATGAGAACATGAGCATCTAAAACCTAAGAAAACTGTAGCCTTTTTTTTTTTCTTTTTTTGTCACTATCACAAGATGCTTACCTGCTTGACCAATCTACTTTTCTTGATGGAGGGCTTCTATGAAAGCTTCAAGTTTTTCCTGGATGTCCCAAACTTTTTCTGAAGGAATTGAAAAGATCCATTCAAACAGTTACTGCTTAATTGAGGGCGTGCTCAGAAAGAAGGGGAAAAAACCTCAAACAACAAACCAAACTTCCATCCCTGGAGATATTCAAGGTGAGGCTCAACAAGGCTCTGGGCAACCTGATCCGGTTAGGGAGACTTTAGAGTAGCCTTCCAGTATCTGAAGGGGGCCTACAGGAAGGCTGGGGAGGGATTATTGACAAGGTCTTGCAATGACAGCACAAGGGGCAATGGGTTTGAACTGGCAGAGGGGAGATTTAGACTGGATGTTAGGAGGAAGTTCTTTCCAGTGAGGGTGGTGAGACACTGGCACAGGTTGCCCAGGGAGGTTGTGGTTGCTCCCTCCCTGGAGGTGTTCAAGGCCAGGCTGGATGAGGCCTTGAGTGAGCTGTACTAGTGGGAGGTGTCCCTGCCTATGGCAGGGGGTTGGAACTAGATGATCCTTGAGGTCCCTTCCAACCTTACCATTCTATGATTCTATGACTGGATGACCTTTGGAGTCACCATCCCTGGAGGTGTTTAAAAGGAGACTGGATGAGGCACTTAGTGCCATGGTTTAGTTAATTAGAAGGTGTGAGGTGATAGGTTGGAATGGATGATCTTGAAGGTTTTTTTTTCCCAAGCTGTTTTTTTCCCGTGATTCTGTGAAAGCTGGGATCCAGTCTGGCTGCTGTCATCACAAGTGTAAGGTCTGCACTTGGTCCTTCTGGTGAGAACACAGAGAGCAGGCAGGTCGCCTTGCATTTCTTCTGTGTGACTGAGCACTCAAGCAGCCTGTGGGAAAAGCTTCCCTTTGCAGAACAACTGTCTTAGTGCCCTCTTAGATAAGGCTCTGACTTCTAGGGAAGGTCATCTATGCTCAAGGCACAGCATTGCCCCAATATTTGATTGATGTTTGTTTTCAGGACTTGATGAATTACCCCAGCTGCTTCTGCTGCTCCTTAGCCTGGAATTTCCACAGATATTCAGGATGGAGTCTTGGGAGGCAGGAGTGCTCGTGGAGTTTGAAGGAAGCAATGGAGGTTTTAGGAGAGATTTCCTGTGTGTCATTAATACCATTCCCATACAGCATCTGAAATTTCTGAGCTAACAAGGAATCACAACCTGAAATTGTTGGAGCAACTTTTCGTAGCAAATATATGCAAATTTTCACCTCTCCAGAGATAATTCACACAAGGTAAAATTTATACCTAAAATTGGCCAGGCATCATTTTTTCTTTTATCTCAAACAGTAATCAATTTTAAGATTTAATTACACAAATATTTATGGACCATAAGGAGTGGGGTGGGGTTTTGTTTGTTTGTTTGTTTGGTTTGGTTGGGTTTATTTTATTTCATTTCACAATAGGTGCTATATAAATTAGCATTAAACTAATAATTAACTAGTGCTGCTTCATGATGTGTGCACAAGTTACAGCTGATCATTGCTGTGAAGGGGGAAATCAAATACTTAATGCTGATATCTGTTCTGCTCTGAATAGAGACACATCCCTCTACTCCAGCTAAGGCCCTGCTTTTACATATTATTTTTTAAGGGGATGGCTGTATCATCATCTCATCTGCAAGCCTCTACCAGTTTAAACCCATTGCCCCTTGTCCTGTCATTGCAAGACCTTGTCAATAGTCCCTCCCCAGCCTTCCTGGAGGCCCCCTTCAGATATTGGAAGGCTACTACAAGGTCTCCTGGAAGCCTTCTCTTCTCCAGGCTGAAGAGCCCCAACTCTCACATTGAGTCTGATTGATTGTGCTAAAAACATATCTTTCTTAAGGGGACTAAATGCAATGAANACACTGCAGGCTCATGTTGAGCTTTTCATCAACCCAGACTCCAAGGTCCTTTTCCTCAGGGCTGCTCTCCAACCATTCCCCACCCAGCCTGGAGTTGTGCTTGGGATTGTGCCTACCCAGGTGCAGGACCTTACACTTGGCCTTGCTGAATTTCATGAGGTTGTCCTGGGCCCACTTCTCCAGCCTGTCCAGGTCCCACTGGATGGATCCCTGCCGTCTAGCAAGTCGACTGTGCCACACAGCTTGGTGTCATCTGCAAACTTGCTGAGGGTGCACTGATTCCTCTGTCCATGTCACTGACAAAGATGTTAAACAGCACTGGTGCCAGCACTGACCCCTGAGGGACACCACTTGGCACTGGTTTCCAGGTGGACTTTGTGCCAGGGCTCCGCTGCTGCTTGGAAGCTGGTATGAGGTGTTCTGCCCCTTGAGAGGATGGGGGAAGTTGTGCTGTAAGCTGTATTGGCAGACATGATTTTCAGGGATGCAGGTTGCAGAGCCCAAACTGTGGGTCTCTGGGCCAGAAACGTAAGAAAATCACAAGCTACATATTTAGGATTCAGATTTCCAGGCACATTCTCCCCAGTCTGTGTTTGAGACTACCCTGCCTATGACAGAAAGAGGCTCTGCTCTTTGAGCAGCTGGATTCAGATTTGACCTCATCACCCTAACTCAAAACCGATCTGCCTGCCAGTCCCCTCCCTACTGCAGCTTCACCCAGCAGAGGGTGGGGAAAACTCGAGCTCATGGTGAAGAGGTGCACTGAGATGTGCTGACCGGGAAGGTGCTCTGAAATCCTACAGCCAGCCCAGGAAAGTGCTGCTGATCCCTATGGCTGGTGGCCTGGCTCTCAGGGAGAAGGTGGGAGGAGGCAGAGTAGCACCAGGCCCATGGTGAGGCAGGTTCCCTGCTAGCTGCGTTTGCAGCCCTGCAAGTACTGGGTATATCCTGTGGCCAGCCCAGGTAAATGCTCAGAGGAGTGGATGCTGGAACACTCTGGTATTCTGCATTGTGTAAAGCAATGTGTAAGCTGGCAGCTTTCCACCCAGGTGATAGCAGGGGCTGAACCCTGTTCTCAGCAGAGATTACTCAGTGCCACCACATGTATTGAGGCACCAGCCCTCACCCACTGCAGTGCTGCACTCCTGGTTTCTAAAGAAATGGATCCTTTTGAATATGGACTACTATTGTGTTGAGAAACTCAAATGTGATTTCTGTGGACTGTATCCTTGGAACTACTTAGGAATGCAGAAGCAATATCCTGGGATGCTCTGAGATCACCTGCTGATGCCCATTCAGCTCGAGGAGGACAGGGAACTGCTTGAGAGAGTCCAGTGCAGAGCCACAAAAATGATGAAGGGAGTGGAATATCTTTCTTATGAGGGAGCTGGGGCTCTTGAGCTTGGAGGGGAGGAGCCTGAGGGGAGACCTCATTCATGTTTATATATAGGTAAAGGGTGAGTGCCAGGAGCCAGGCTCTGCTTGGGGATGCCCAATGACAGGACAAGAGGCAATGGTGGAAGCTGAGGCATAGGAAGTTTCATGTAAACATGAGGGGGACTTTCTTCACTGTGAGGGTGACAGAACACTGGAACAGGTTGCCCAGGGGAGTTGTGGAGTCTGACTCTCTGGAGATATTTGGGACTCACCTGGACACATTCCTGTGTGATCTGTTATAGGTGATCCTGCTCTGGTAGGGGCACTGGACTGGACGAGCTTTCAAGGTCTCTTCCAGCCCCTAACCTTCTGTGATTCTGTGATGCAGCAGATCCCTTAGGAGGAGAAGGAGCTCTTCTCGCCCTCTGTGGCTGCCAATGGCACTCAAAGATAAGCCCATTGAGCTCTTATTACAGTTAGCCCAGGCCCATCCCTGTCCCAGCAGTTGCAGCTCCAAGAGGTGGATGCCCTGCACCCTGTCCTGGGTGGCATATCCTGCTCGCACTTTCAGCAGCTCTTACACATTTTTGTGACAACAGAGGGCACCAGCGGCCCTTGTAACGCTGGGTTCTGCCCTGCCTGGCTCCCAGGGACATGCAGGGCTCCTCGGGTCACTTTTGGACTTGTGGGAGAAATAAGCCTGCAATCCAAACCCATCCTGCTCCTCAGGTTCGAGAGACAGGCACGGCGGGGCTCGGGGCCGGCTCCCGCCGGGCCTGCGTGGGTGTCGGTGATAAGGCACAAGTGCCAAGAGTGATGGTTTGGATGCAGCTGGCGAAGGCGTGGCAGTGCAGTGCTGGGAACCGGGAGAGCTCACGCCCAGGAGGGCACCTGTGAGCCCTTCAGAATCCTTAAAGGGTCATACTGCAGCTCCAGCCCAATCTTGCCATCTGCACTCCAGCAGAAACCCCTAAAATGCAGGAATTTGGGCTAATCTGCAACGCACTGGCACAGATCAGGCTGGGCCTGAATCTTCCCTATGTTACACCCGAAATCAACCTCTCTGGCAGCTGGGTCACAAGTGAGATCTGCCTACAGCACAGCCTGCAGGGACAGCCCTGAGCTAGCTCCAGGCTGCTTGGCTCCAGCGCTGATGGCAGAATAGGAAGGAGTTCAGAGCAGATTGGCTGCTTGAGCGTGAAATCTCCACCAAACATGAACTGCTGAGCTTAGGTGATGCTTTCAGAAATATCCCGTGTAAAGTGGGGGGCACTGTGAGCATAGCCCCACTCCATGTAGCAGCAAGGGGGCTACTTCCAGCCTGCTCTGCCCCTAATGTGCAGATCTTCCCTCCTCCCACTCACCCACTTGTGTTGATCACTGCTGCAGGTGCGTTCAGCTCCAGGATGCCCATGGTGGGATGAAGAGAAGCTGAAGCTGTGTTTGTTGCTTTCTTGATACACATCTGTCTAAGCAGGTAAGCAGCAGGAACTTTTGCTGATAACTCACTGGTTTTGATCACTGTATCACACAGCAAATTAACCAAGGAGCAGAGCAGCAAAATGCAGGCACAAGTACTTCTGATGAGCAGCCCCTTTAGTGGAACACCCTGATTTATTGCTGCTGTGAAAGCAGAAATGGGCGGTGATTTTATTCCTGCTTTCTTCCATGCAGCACTGGGATGGAATCCATCACTGCTCTGGTTTGTGGGATGCTTTCTCTTTGTTACATTTTAATTTGTGTGAGGAAAATGAAAGGAGAAAAAAACAATGATGGAGGGAAAGGGCTTTGAGCAAAGAGACAATGTGTCACGCAGTGTACTGAAAATGCCACCCGACCTAGAGACATTAACAGGACTGCTTGCAAGAATAAGAGCTACTCACTCAATTTAATCCCTTGAGTAAAGGTTGAGTGGATGAGCAGACAGATCCCAGCAAGATCAGCCCATGGCAGACAGCCAACCGAATCCTGGGCTGCATCAAGAGCAGCGTGGCCAGCAGGGCAAGGGAGGGGATTCTGCCCCTTTGCTCTGCCCTCCTCAGACCCCACCTGGAGTACTGTGTGCAGTTCTGGAGCCCTCAGCACAGGAAGGACATGGAAGTGTTGGAGTGGGTCCAGAGGAGGCCACAAGGATGATCAGAGGGCTGCAGCAGCTCTGCTCTGAGGACAGGCTGAGAGAGTTGGGGCTCTGCAGCCTGGAGAAGAGAAGGCTTCCAGGAGACCTT
>VWZE01008317.1:167937-180399 GCA_013396675.1 Eubucco bourcierii
CTGCCTATGGCAGGGGGTTGGAACTGGATGATCCTTGAGATCCCTTCCAACCTTACCATTCTATGATTCTGTGATCAGGCCACAGAGCTGTTCATATGAACCATAACCTAGAGTCTGCACTCCTCAGTCCTGCAAATTTGATGTATGTTGATTATTGCAGCAGGATTATTTGCATAGCAGAAATTTTACTCACATGAACACAGGACGTTAGATGTTCTCTTTACCCACAGCCTAGAAACATAGAGGTTCCAAGTTTCATCCACTGCCAGGGGACATGTGAAAAGCTTTGAGCACATGCTACAGAGTTAAATAGAGACACATGCTTTGTGCCAGGCCAAGATGTTTTTATAAAGAGTTTCTGGCCATGTCTGGTAAAACATTTAATAACTTTTCTGCCAGCAGCCAAAAGGCAGTCGAATATTTAAAAGCAGCAATAAAAGTTCTTGTGTGAGTCAGAGTCCTGCAGAAAGCTTGCTGGTGAATTTCCCCATGGTAGCCTACAGGACTAGCTGGAAAAAACACACCACAGGACTCTGCTGGTATGAAGTATTTTTTAACAAGTCTTTGGAAGTGGCATGGAACGTCCCTGCAAAGCCCCTGAAACCAGATCCCAGGCTGTGTGCAGCCTAAACAGCAATTCTGGGCCTTTTTTTTTTTTTTTTTTTTTTTTTTAAATTACTACAGCATAAAACCCTATCTTACTCCCAGGGAGTTATCAAGAGGCCACTTTCACCTTTAAATGGCATTGCCTATAGAAAAATATGCACCAGAGTATATTCCTTTAGCCTGGAATCCAGAATACTCCAACATCTGTACCACAGGATGCAGCAAATTGCTGCCCTGCCATGTGCATGGCCTGGGCTCAACTCTGCTCTCCCTTCCTGCCGAGCTCTGCTCTTATGGCACTAATGAAGTACCTCTTCTTTCCCTTTTAAAGTCCTCAGGTGATCCCTTTCTGCTTGGAAACTGCACTGAGACCCTGGGCTTTTATGGAAATGAATCTCATTAAAAGCCAAGGCCACAAAAGCCTCTCTGCTAATTCTTCCTGCTGCTAAAGCCCTGTGAGGAGCCAGCCTGCCCTGGTTTGGCTCCGCTGTGGGCAGCAGTGCTGGGGCCTGGGGCAGGGCAGACACAGCTATCACAGCAGTTTGCTCTGGCCCCAGGCTTATGGGATTGCTAGATGCAGACATTCACCCTTCTCTTGCTCATCTGCTTGGGAGTGAGGTGATTCTGAGTGGGCAGAGGGAGAGAGAAGCGCTGCTGGCACCTGCCTGGCAGGCTGTGAGCTTGGGTACTCCACCCTCTCCATGCTGAAGCAGAGCTAACTGGTCTCTGGCTGCATTTCGCAAATTGCTTCCACACTGCAGTAAAGATCTGGTTTCAGTGCTCTTCTCTGGACCACCTGGAGCTGATCTGGGAGCCCTGCTTGGCCTGAATCCACTCTCCCAACTGGACCTTGCAACCTCTCCTCCAGCTGCAAAATCTCATAGGAGCTACCTGTGTTTCTTTGGTATTTCCAGCCCTACTGACTGCCAGAATAGGAAGGGGAATGTCATTTCCCCACACCAGAACATCAGGAAATACTTTGCTTCAGCTGGGCTGTAAAAGGAGGGGCAGTTGGTGGGAGAAATAAGCCTCTGTCAGAGCTGCTTTGCAGATGTCCCATGTCCACACTATACCACTGTGACAGCATCAACACGGCACAGGAGACCTCACCAGGGAGGCTTTGGTCTAAGCAGGATCGGAATTGTGCTGCTGTGGGTTGCCACCATGCCTGCTGCACTGCCCAGGCTGTCAGTAGAAATGCCATTCTAGGTGTCCTTATTCCCCAGCTTGTGCTCTAACTTCATCCTCCTCCTCTTGCAGCGTGAAGCCTGCTACAACCTTCCTCCCTGCGCCACTTTCAAGGCTGTTTGGTGTGAACATCTTATCCTTAAAACGACCTGCAGGTAAGATGAGCACAGTTGCTCCCCTAATTGTATGTGAGGACAGAGCTTCTCCCCGGGGATGGCAAACAGGTTTTCTGCCTGTGAGCCTAGAGAAGGGGCCTGCGAACCACAGCACGGGTGTTAGGGCTGAGCTGAGCTGAGAGTCAAGGAAGCCAGGGAAAAGCATACCCAGGGCAGGAGACAGCATCTCTTTCCCCATGGCTTGCCTTGGGCACAGAGCCCAGCTCCCACAGCCTGCCTGGCGAGTGGCCATCCTCCCAAGGTGTCCAGCTTCCAAAGGTGTGTCCATGGCAGGCTACTTGCAAGACAGGGCAGAGAGAAGAGACAGTGCAGAAGTGTCTGGTTACTCACTGGTCTCCTTTGTTCCTCTCCAGGGTGGGAGGTCTGCCATCCTGGGTGTCAGGAGAGACTCTTTCAGGCAGTTTGATAGGGGAAATTTACAACTAGCCTGTTACCACTCATTGGAGACTCGGGGAAAATGCAGTCAACAGCTGCATGCTCCTCTCCTTGGAAACCCTGGAGTGCTTTTCGAGACTCAGCTCACTAGTAGGCTTTGGCGCTGCCAGCACTGAGGGAGTAGCAGGGTTCCCAGAGCCAGACCCTACACAGGGATGCCTGCACACAGCCCAGCTCAGGGTTGTGCCTTCTGAGGGTGGCCGTTATGCCCCCAGCGGCTGCAACCCTTTCGCGTCAGCATGGGTTTGCTGGTCGTGGGTGTGATACTCAGCAGAGCAGTAAAGAAAAGCAAGGTCCTTCCACCTTTGCATCACCACAGGATCTGTTGAGCAATTCAGTGTGTTTATCTCTTAATGATAGTGCAGCCCTGGGGCTTGTCTCTGGTGCAATGCGTGGCTGTTACATCAGAACTGGCTGTCAGGCTGATGGGGTCATGCTCCCTAGAGCAGACAAAGTACCGATCCAGACTGTAAAGTTGCTTTTGTCTCCATCTGCATTTACATTTTCAGCCAGCAGAGAAGTGCCATGGGAAGTCCTGGGGTGGGTAGAGGGGATTTAGACTAACCAGGGTTCCCTGATCAGCTCCAAGTTTGTCATCTGTTTAAAAGCAAACAAATCTGAGATGACACTGTTGAGTCCTGCACTTGTTTCTGGGTGTATGTATGTCACTGGGAAGGTCCCAATTGACTGGAAGTTAGAAAATGTGATGCCCCTCTACGAGAAGGGTCAGAAGGAGGATCCAGGTTACTACAGGCCTCTCAGTCTGACCTTAGTGATAGGGAAGGTCATGGAGCAGATCACCCTGAGTGCCATTATGCATCATGTGTAGGGCAACCAGGTGGCCAGGACCGGTAAGCATGGGTGCATGAAGGACAGTTGTTGCTTGACCAACTTTATCTCCTTCTACAACAAGGTGACCCACTTTGTGAATGAGGAAAAGACTGTGGATGTTGTTTTCTGGACTGTCCCCCACAGCATCCTTCTGGAGAAACTGGCTGATCGTGGCTTGGATGTGTGGATGCTCTGCTGGATTAAAAAACTGTCTAGGTGGCCAGCCCAAAATATGGTGGGGAATAGAGTTAAATCCAGCTGGTGTCTGGTCATAAGTGGTGTTCCCCAGGGCTCACTATTGGGGCTGCTTCTCTTTAATGTCTTTATCAATGCTCTGGAGTTAAGTGCACCATCAGTAAGTTTAAACATGACACTAAGCTGGTAGTTTGTTGATCTGTTTGAGTGTAGGTAGACTCTGCAGGGAGACCTGGACAGGCAGGACTGATGGGCTAAGGCCACAGTGCTGTGTCCTGCACTTGGACCACAACAGCCCCATGCAATGCTACAGGCTTGGGGCAGAGTGGCTGAAAAGGTGCCCCGATAGGCAAAGACCTGGGGATGTTGATCAGTGGCTGGCTGAACATGAGCCAGCAGTGTGCCCAGGTGGCCAAAACATCCAACAGCATCCTGGTCTGTTTCTGGAATAGCATGACCAGCAGGACAGATGTGACAGTTTGGGAGTTACCCACTCCCCCCACACTTTGTAAAATGACCCAGACTAGAACTCAGCCACCTGGAAGTTAAGGACTGAAGCTCTATTTACAGCTCAGCACAATGTACAAACAGAGATATACACTATAGACAGGAATAGTTACAGACATAGACAAGTTAAAGGGAATACAGAAGCACAACTACCCTCCCAGAATTCAGAGACCCCAGGAGGGGCTCCCAACCACCCTTCCACCTTCTCCCCACCCCTATGCCCTCAACCAGGAGGGTTAGAAGAAAAGTGATTAGTGAGATTACTCAGCAGAGAGGAGAAAGAACCAGAAGCTTCCAGACCAAGATGCTGTGCCCCTACAGACTGACTTATCTATGTTTTGGTTTCTTCTCTTAAACATCTCAGCAAGCCTATGTGTGAAGTAGACATCACCATTGTTTCCTTTTCTCAGCCTATAGTGTAATTTTCTCTATTAAAACATTCCAATTAGCTTCAAACCAGCACAACAGAGAAGTGATTGTTGCCCTCTACTCAGCACTTGCGAGGCCACCCTTGAGTATTGGGTTCAGTTTTGGTCCTCTCACTACATGAAAGACATTGTGGTCCTGGAGTATGTCCAGAGAAGGACACCAAAGCTGTGAAGAGCCTGGAGAACACATCTTAAGAAGAACAGCTGAGAGAACTAAGATTGGTTAGCCTGGAGAAAAGCAGGCTGAGGGGAGACCTTATTTCTAGGTACAACTCCCAGACAGAAGGCCGTAGCAAGATGGGTGTCAGTCTCCTTATTAGAGGACTAGAAGAAATGGCCTCGAGTTGCACCAGTGGAGGTTTAGATTGGATACTGGAAGACCCTTTTTCACTGAAAGAGTTATTAAGCACTGGAGCATCTCCCTAGCGAGGTGACTGAACCCCTGCCCCGGAGGTGTTTAAAAGATGCACATGTGTGGTGCAGTTTCACACTAGACTTGGTAGTTAGGTAATGGTTGGATTGGATGCTCTTAAAGACCTTTTTGCAACTGAAACAGTTCCGCGATTCTCTTCTGCGCTGCTGGTGAAGCAATAAAGTTTACCCTAGCCCAGGCAGCACAGTGCAAAATTGGGGTTTTAGGTAAGGGAAAAAAACCCTCTGTTTGTCTTTCAGATGCCCCAGGGGAGGCTGAGACAGATATAAAGAGTGGAGTAGCTCTCAAGTGTGCAGCGCTGTGAAGGCAGCATGCATTCCTTGGACAAGAGCTCAGCATCCAGCGGGGGAGTACCAGCAGAAGTGAGCGGTGTCATGGATGGCTGCACTGTTGCATTGGTTGTCTTTTGCTGATGGGATGTGCAGATGCTTGTGTTTCCTGTGTGGAGGAAAATTCATGTGCCACAGCAGTCTGCAGGGTTGTGGTTGATTCATGGGGAGCAGGAAAGCCTACTCTTATCTTTCCGGGAGAAAACTGCTGAGCTTCAAGTTTCAAAGCCCTCGGTTCAGTGGAATTACAGGTTCAAATCCTTAGAGGGTCAAACGAGGTCTTTCTTCCTCTGAGACAAATGGAGTGTCACGCAGTAAATTGCCTCTGATTCTCTTTGTTAGATGCTGTGATGCTTTGAAAATGGCATTGTGACAAATCTTGGCATTCTGCAAAATAAATAACTGCATCATTTATCAGAAAGGTTTGCTTTCAGAGGCATCGTCACTCTTTTGAGTCATCAGAGACTGCTGGGAACGAAGGAGACCAGAGGAACACAAGATGCCACTTTTCTTTTCTTACACTATTTTAGCTCACATGTCACTTTGCTTCTTTCTTTGTTTGTTTGGCTTATTTGAAGATGCCCTGGTGAGGCGTGCTCCCTGCCCATGGCATGTCCCAGCAGACTTGGTGGAGTGTGACAGTGAGGGACGTGTGCTGCCTGACTCATCCCTGGAGAGGTGGGGAATGGCAGGCATGCTTCCAAGGTGAGGCTCCATGGGGCTCTGGGCAGCCTGGTCTAGTTGAGGATGGCCTTGATGACTGCAGGGTGGGGGTTGGGACCTTTGGAGATCCCTTCCAGTCCAAACCATTCTATGATTCCTCATCACATCCTTGCTGCCCACAATCACTCCCGCACAGGAGGAGCTCTGAGATCACTTTCTTCCCACAGCAGCAGATATCACCCATCAAGCCCATGCAAGTCTCTTGCAGTGGCAGTACAGCTCTTTGGCCACTTGCAAAATCATGGTGTCAGGACTGATGTTTCTACCTACTTATCTGAGACAGCACATCCAGACCACTGTGTGCGGCTGGCACGCGAGGTGCCCTGCTCAGCTCTCACAGCCCATTGCTGCAAAGCAGCAATGCTGAGCCCTGCCATGTGTAACAGCAGGGCAGGCAGCACAAGTGTGCTGCTCCAACGAGGCACCTGCCATGTGCAAAAACTCTCATAAGTGAATTACTCCTCCAAACTTGGATAGGACATGGAAGTGTTGGAGCGGGTCCAGAGGGGGCCACGAAGATGATCAGAGGGCTGCAGCAGCTCTGCTATGAGGACAGGCTGAGAGAGTTGGGGCTCTGCAGCCTGGAGAAGAGAAGGCTTCCAGGAGACCTTAGAGTAGCCTTCAGTATCTGAAGGGGGCCTACAGGAAGGCTGGGGAGGGACTGTTGACAAGGTCTTGCAATGACAGCACAAGGGGCAATGGGTTTAAACTGGCAGAGGGAAGGTTTAGACTGGATGTCAGGAGGAAGTTCTTTACAGTGAGGGTGGTGAGACACNCTTTCCCCTCCAGTGTTTTAACTCCTTCCATATACACTCCTTGTCTAGGACAGCATATTATACACTGGATGCAATGTCAAAAAAACAGCCATTGCATTCAGCCTGGCCAGCAGTAATTGATTTTCACAGAATCACAGAATGTCAGGGGCTGGAAAGGACCTTGAAAGATTGTCCAGTCCAAGCCCCCTGCCAGAGCGGGATCACACAGGAACACATCCAGACAGCTCCAGAATATCTCCAGAGAGGAATGCTCCACAACCCCCCTGGGCAGCCTGTTCCAGTGCTCTGTCACCCTCACAGTGAAGTCCCCCTCCATGTTTACATGAAACTTCCTATGCCTCAACTTCCACCCATTGCTCTTTGTCCTGTCATTGGGAATCAGGGAGAATACCCTGGCTCCATCCTCTTGGCACTCACCCTTTACATATTTATAAGCATTAAATGAGGTCACCTCTCAGTCTCCTCTTCTACAAGCAGCAGAGCCCCAGCTCCCTCAGGCTCTCTTTGTAACAGAGATGTTCCATTCCCATCATCATCTTTGTGGCTCTGCACTGGACTGTCTCAAGCAGTTCTATGTCCTTCTTGAACCGAGGGGCCGAGAAGTCGACACAGTACTCCAGATGCAGCCTCACCAGGGCAGAGCAGAAGGGCAGGAGACCTACTAACCACAGCCCTCCTAATATACCCCGGAATGGCATTGGCCTTCCTGGCCACAAGAGCACACTGCTGGCTCGTGGTCAAACTCAGATCCTTTTCCCCTTCACTGCCTTCCAACAGGTCAGTCCCCAAACTGTACTTACACCCTGGGGTTGTTCTTTCCCAGGTGCAAGACTCTACAGTGCACTTACAGCATGTGCAACAGTATCTTATTCCATTCTTGACATTGCAGGCATGACTAATGTCCAGCCAGTACCTCAGTCAGTTTTAAAAACAAATGAAGCCAGAAGTGCAGCAAGCTGCTTTCACATCGTCTGTGGCATGCCTTCAATGCTTTGCAAATGCCTGAGAGTCCTAAGCAGCAAGCAGGAACTGGTATCCCCTGTTTGCATGTGGGAAAACAGAAGTGAAAGAGTGTACAGCTCCTGTTTCCAAAAGTCAGTCACTGGCTTTGAGTCTCTGTCTTCTTTTGGTGCCAAGCTGTGAGAGTTTTTAATGTCCTGGCATGTGTGCAGAACAAAGAGCAACTGTTTGCTGGTTTAACTGGTTTGAGTTGTGCACAGCTCTGTTGAAAAGAGACTTCAGTGTGAAGTCCGTGAAGCACAGTGAAGAAGCAGATGGTCCTTCCATCCTGACTGCCCATCAGGTCTGGATTTCAGGAGTCACCCAGTCGAAGCCAACAGTGTTTGCAGTGTCCAGTGCCACTGAGAGCCATACCAGGTGTTAGATTAAGTGTCTGGAGCTGGGTGTGCAGCGTTTTTTCAGATGTGCTTCTTGGTGATTTTTTTCCAGACAGATGTGGAAAGTCTGTGGCAGAGCTGTGAGCAGAGCCTGTTCCTGTGCTGTGAGAGGCTGTGTGCTTGACAAGGCACAGGCACAGCCCTACAAAGTAAATGTTGTGATTGTACGGCTGAGGCTGAGTGGCACCTGACAGTCACACTGCGGGGATTTTTTTTTCCCTAGTCTTCGCGATTCACAGGTATTCCCTCTGTGGCTAAAGCCTCAGGACCTCTGAAATTCAGCTTGGAGCTGAATTTTGGGTCAGTTGTAGTGGTGGTGTACATTTCTACTGGTGTTTCTATGTGCAGCTGAGTCACAGGACAGCCCTAAGGAAAGATAACAGAATCACAGCATACGTCCAGCTGGAAGAGACCTCCAAGATCATCCAGCCCATCCCTCAACCCAGCACTGAAGGGCCAACACTAAACTATCTTCCCAAGCACCAGCTCCACAGGATGCTTGAACACCTCCAGGGATGGTGATTCCACCACTGCCCTGGGCAGACCATTCCAGTGTTTGAGAACCCATTCAGTGAAGAAATATTTCCTGACATCCAGCACAAAAGTCACCTGGTGCAGCTTGAAACCATTTCCTCTGGTCCTGTCACCTGACATGATGTCCTTGGCACTTCCCTGATCCATTAGGAGGTTCACCTTACTGTAGAAGATCAGATCAGGCAGGCAGGACCTGCCTTTCATAACCTCCTGCTGCCTGGGGTTCAGCTCCTGCTGTGTGCACTCAGGATCATAGAATCATAGAATCATAGAATGGTAAGGTTGGAAGGGACCTCAAGGATCATCTAGTTCCAACCCCCTGCCATAGGCAGGGACACCTCCCACTAGTACAGGTTACTCAAGGCCTCATCCAATCTGGCCTTGAACACATCCAGGGAGGGAGCATCCACAACCTCCCTGGGCAACCTGTTCCAGTGCCTCACCACCCTTACTGTAAAGAACTTCCTCCTAACATCCAGTCTAAATCTCCCCTCTGCCAGTTTAAGCCCATTGCCCCTTGTCCTGTCATTGCAGGACCTTGTAAATAATCCTTCCCCAGCCTTCCTGTAGGCCCCCTTCAGATACTGGAAGGCTACTATCAGGTCCCCTCGAAGCCTTCTCTTCTCCAGGCTGAAGAGCCCCAACTCCCTCAGCCTGTCCTCATAGGAGAGCTGCTCCAGCCCTCTGATCATCTTTGTGGCCCTCCTCTGGACCCGCTCCAACACTTCCATGTCCTTCCTGTGCTGAGGGTTCCAGAACTGCACACAGTACTCCAGGTGGGGTCTGACGAGAGCAGAGTAAAGGGGCAGAATCACCTCCCTTGCCCTGCTGGCCACGCTTCTCTTGATGCAGCCTAGGACTCGGTTGGCTGTCTGGGCTGCATGTGCACACTGCAGGCTCATGTTGAGCTTTTCATCAACCCAGACTCCAAGGTCCTTTTCCCCAGGGCTGCTCTCCAGCCATTCACCACCCAGCCTGTATTTGTGCTTGGGATTGTGCCTACCCAGGTGCAGGACCTTACACTTGGCCTTATTGAATTTCATCAGGTTGGCCTGGGCCCAACTCTCCAGCCTGTCCAGGTCCCTCTGGATGGCATCCCTGCCCTCTAGCAAGTCGACTGTGCCACACAGCTTGGTGTCATCTGCAAACTTGCTGAGGGTGCACTCCATTCCTCTGTCCATGTCACTGACAAAGATGTTAAACAGGATGACCTGCTCGATAACCTTTCCTACACCCAGGTCAGACTGACAGGCCTGTAGTTGCCTGGATCATCCTTCTGGTCCTTCTTGTAGCTGGGTGTCACATTTGCTGGCCTCCAGCCAACTAGGACCTCCCCAGTTAGCCAGGACTGCTGACAAATAATGGTGGGTGGCTTGGTGAGGACATCTGTCAGCTCCTGAAGTACCCTTGGGTGGACCCCATCTGGTCCCACAGACTTGTGCACATCAAAGTGGTACACCAGGTCACTGATCATTTCCTCCAGGACTGTGGGGACTGCTTTCTGCTCCCCATCCAGTGCCATGTCACTGACAAATACTGAGGGAAAGAAGCCATTCAGCAGCTCAGCCTTTTCCTTGTCTTTGGTCACCAGGTTCCCCCCTGCACCCAGCAGCAGGTGGGCATTCTCCCCAGCTCTTCTTTTACTGTTAACACATTTATAAAAGCTCTTTTTATTCTCTTTAATGACAGCCAGACTGAGTTCTATCTGAACTTTGGCCTTTCTCATTTTCTCCCTACATACCCTTGCGAGAGCTTTGTACTCTTCCCGAGTTGCCTGCCCTTTCTTCCATAGTCATTAGACTACATCCTTGGACTCTCAGAGAGCTGACTTTGACTTGCTTAGGAGACTGGTTGATGGCATCCCCTGGGAGGTAGCCCTGAAGAACAAGGGAGTCCAGGAAGGCTGGACATGGCTCAAGAGGGAAATTTTCAAGGCATGGGAACAAGCTGTCCCTGTGCATCAGAAAGTGAGCCAGCAGAGCAAAAGGCTGGCCTGGCTAAGTAGAGAGCTTTGGGTAGAACTTGGGAAGAAAAGAGCATTTCCTACCAGGTGCAGTCTGTTGATTCCCATAGCATGTAAGAAGCTGCTTCCTGAGCTGGTCAATGGTCTGAGGACTGGACCTAGAGGGGGCTGATTTACACTGTAGCTGTTTACTGCTTGCTTAAATTATCTGGAAGAATCACAGGTTTCTTTCTTTTTCAACTCACTGAGCTTATCCACAATGGAAGAACTTGTCATACTCTGTGTATGAACATCATGTCCTCCACTGGTGCTGGCTGCATGGCAAACCCTGAGCACACTGGGCAATGCCCACAACTGGGCAGCACTTGTGTAGTGTCACACCAGTGTAGCATCCAGCAGCTGCACCGGCAGCTCCTGGCTGCTCTGCCTTTTTGATGCTTGTGTGAGTGCAGCTCCACAGTGCAGATTTTTCTGGCCTGCTGTTGGCACAGGTCCCTGCTGAGAGCTTGCTTTCTCGAGGTATTCTCTTTTATTTGTTTAACCTGCACTCTTTCCATAGGTTGCACCTGCTCTGAAGGATACCACCAAAGGGTAAACACGGGGAAGGCACAAAGCCAGCACCACAAGAGCACTTTCCGTGGGAAATGCGGGCAGGTATAGCTGTGCCTGCAATACAAATGCTAGGCTCTAGGTGTCTGTTCTGTTGCCCTGCTCTGAGATGTGACCAAAGAGCAGCCAGCCTCTGACAGTAGAGCGGTCTCCTGGTCTCCAGAGCAGTGAGACAGCTTGGGCAGCTGAGCTCCCAAAAAAAGCAAGTTGAAACTGGAATCTTTGACTGTGCAGGTGGCTTTTCATGAGGAAAAAATTTCAGTTTTGATTTCTGGTTTAGAAAATGTTAAGGTTTGAGCTGCTATTAGCCAAAAATCAGTGGGGAGGTTTTCAGACTGAAAAGCAGGGAAAAGGGGAAAATCTTTTCAGCAAAACTCCTTTGGTGGAAGAAGCCTGTTGAAGAACACTCTGCTTGAAAGCATTTCAGCCATCTGCTACAAGAAGGAGATGAAAACCCTTCAGATGCTTGCTATTGGGAATATCAAAGTGGTTCTGCAGTAAAACATTTCACCTTTGTGTGAAGCCTCCATTTATTTCGGGGTTGGGGTCTTTTTAGTCATTGAAACACCTAAAGGCAGGGAGCTTGGGTGAAACTCTAGGGCAAGAAGCAATCTTAGGCTGGCAACAGGCTGGAATGAGTGACCTAATCAGCCATTTCCCTCTCTAATTGCTTTGATTCTACAGCTTAAAGAATTACACAACATGTATTTTAGTTGGAACGAGACACTACTATTGAGTAAAGTGCATAATAATTGTGTTTCAGAAGGTGAAATAAACGTCTATCAGCAGGCACTTTAATCCATCATTGTACTCTGCTAAATTACCGAAATTGCCCTACATTCAATACTAAAATTGCTTGTAATAAAGTGATTACTGAAGTGACACTCACCAAAAGATGTCGAGTACCTACATTTGTTTTCCTAATCGACAATTTTAGGCTTCGATTTAAGGAGGGAGGAGCACCCACGGCCCTCCTTTCAGCTGCTAGGAATGAAGGGCAAGTTTCTCCTCGCAGACGCAGCCTCTTCAGCACGGAAGGATCCTGCCTGCATGAAGTGTCTCTGATGTCCTGTATCTTTCATTACTTTTTTTTTTTTTTTCTGGTTTAGACAGTATTCCAAAGATGTTAACAATCATAGAATCATAGAATCATAGAATGGTAAGGTTGGAAGGGACCTCAAGGATCATCTAATTCCAACCTCCTGCCATAGGCAGGGACACCTCCCACTAGTACAGGTTACTCAAGGCCTCATCCAATCTGGCCTTGAACACATCCAGGGAGGGAGCATCCACAACCTCCCTGGGCAACCTGTTCCAGTGCCTCACCACCCT
>VWZE01008318.1:12415-31521 GCA_013396675.1 Eubucco bourcierii
TTTCTTTTTTTTTTTCTTTTTTTTAAATGCTAACAAAATTGCTGTCCATGGCATAAAAGTACTTCTATTCTGTTTTATCATTTTGTGTTGTGCTGTTTTGTACTGAAAGAACTCCCATCCAAAATAGTATTTATCTTTTCCATTTTATGCAGAGTAATGTGCACGTGTTTGATCTTTAAAAAAAAAAAAAAAAAAGTCTGGAAAAGTGAATTCAAAGGGAATTACAATCTGTATTTCTAAGTGTTAGTAGAGGGGTTACTTTTATGGGTAGTGTCCAAGTGCTTTGCTACTCAACCGATTTAAAGTTGTTTTCAGCTGAATTGTATTTGAACAGAGGAGACAGTTGAAAACATTAATCAAGAGTCTTGCAGTGCTGGTAATAAAATCTTGTAGTAGGAACAGACCAGTTCTGTGTGAAATATAAGATCAGATAATGTTGCGTAGTGTTTGTGTAATTGGCATGTGCTCTAAACACAGCCTTTGGAGTTAACTGTAGAAATTCTGCAGGTTTGTATTAGAACAGAAAATAGTCCTCGAGGAGGTACTGTATTCTCATCAGAAAGAAATTTCAAAGACTGAAATTGCTTTCAGCAGTACCTAGAAACTGAGTGTGGTCAGTAATTTAGAGTGTTAGGTACAAGGTGGCACATGTATTGAAGGTATAGGACAGAACTAATCAAAAAATCCATCTGAATTTTGGTCATTTTTTTCCTTCCTGACTCCACTGTCAAGAGAGTTAACTTCTGCATTATTTCACATACTTAGAAGGTTGCAAGAGCTGTTGCAGTTTTAAGTAGGACATGAAGTGTAACATTGTAGGTTTTCTTTTAAGTTGATCCCTCCCTAACCTGAACAGGCTTCCCATTAATCCTTTATTCTTTTGATTCCGGGGCTTCTCATGGAAACTTGTAAACATTAAATCTTTGTTTTATGAGGACACTGTTTAAACAGTCTTGAACTTGCAGAATTCCTTGACAATCTAGAAATAGGATTGTGCAGATTTGGCAAGGGATAAGGAGGGAAATACAAAGACATGAAAACCAAGTGTCTTCAGTATTGTGTGCCAAGCTGGTGAGATACTGGATTCAGCTCATGTGATTCTCTCTGAAAGATCAGGCTACTTCTTCTGTTAGAGTCCACTAGGAAAAGGCCAAAACCCAAGCTGCTTTGAAATATGTTTAGGAAGTGGGATAGTTACTGTGTTTGATACTAAGTGATTGTTACTTCTAGAATTGTGAGTGAATTTTGCAGTGACAGTATCATCTTGTAAATTAAGTGCAAGCATGATGGTTAACTTCCATGAAAGAATATGTCAGATATCTGACAAGGAGTACCTGCTAGGGGAAGACAGCAAAGGCCCTGGTTTTGTTTTGATTGACAAAACTGCTTGCCTTTTCCACACAAAGGGGATGTTGAGGTTTCTGCAGGAGCAGGATGTAGCTCTGTAGTTAAATGTTCTTCTCACAAAGATTCGTTAATACACAAACATCCAAGACGTAAAATGCACGAAATATACATTGCCTTTTTGTTTGCTGTTTTATCCTTAGTGTGTATGACTCTCCTGTTTAACAACAACAAAAAAAGGCTGATTAAAATAATTATAAGCCTCTTTTTTCCCTCTCATTCATCTCATATCAATTTTATACAGCATCAGTTCTTAGTATTTTCAGTTAAGTTAAATTGGGCATATGTTGCTGGTATATTGCATCCTTTCCGTCATGCTGTTTTGTTTGGGAAGTGCCTTTTCTTTGTAATCATACCATCTGCTTCAATGGAGTTCAGCTCTTGATTTCCTACCAAAACCAAAGATCAATATTATCTATTGTCTTGTATAAGGAAAGATCCAATATAAATTGGATCACAAGAGCAGTAACTGATCTTGTCATTTAAACTTGGATTAAATTTCTCCAGTTGAATATGATTACAAAACTGCTGTTCCATTTGCTTAAATGTGACTACTAGCTCCACCCTTTCCCACTTCCTCCTAATTCATTCAGTTTTTACAGGAGGCATGCAGGATTTTCTCGGTGCATAATTCTGGTGAAAGGTTTTGATTCTTTGTTTTAACTGCTTACTGTGTACTACGTGTGCATCAGAAAACTGAGAGTGCGTTTCAGTTCTGGCCTTGCTTTATGTGATATGAAATGACTGTGCTCTTGTACCAGAATGAAAAGACATTATTCCTTTCACAACAACTCAGTAGGCTTCTTTGCTTTCTAATGGACATGCATTACATTTCAGGACTTACTGAATGGTTGGCTACTAACTCAAAAAAAAAAAAAAAATTGATTAAAAGTGCTGTGGGTATTTTCAAGTTCGTACTCCAATCATAGATTAGTCTTTTAAGTTTAAAATAAATTGACGTTTCTGCATAAACTTAGACACAGCTTTATCACTTTTTCATCTCCTAACTTTGCAAATTAAAGCCAAAACCAACCAACCAAATAAACCAACCAACCAAACCAAACAAAACCCAACAAAACCAAAACCCCAACAAACTCAAACCAAACAGAATCAGAGCAAGTTCTGAGTTTGCAGATGTTAGACCATAAAGGTGTCATAGACCAAATATGTTTTTAAGCATGAAAAGCTTTTAAAATACGTTTAACATATAGTTGACATTCTGACTTTCAGAGTAACTAACCTGAAGAGGTGGAAAGTGAAGCAGATGAAGCAGATGCAAGTTCTGCGTTTCCCATCAGGATACAGTAAATATAGTTTGTGCAGAGTAGTCAGGATGTGTTTGTCTTTGCTAGCAAGCACCTAGTACACTTAATTTCCTCTTCTGTTTTCCATATACAAGGGACCGAGGGGACCTTGTCTTCTGTCACCGTGTTTTCTTTGATTTCCTAGCAGTGGGAGGAGATTGTTACTGTGTAACAGGCTATCTTCATTCACAGACTCAAAATCCCCTAGTAAAGTGAAATTTTATCATCTTTGTTCCGGAGTGAAACAAACTTAAGACTTGTCTCTTCCTTGTATATGTTTTTTCACTTTTCTGAAGCACAGCAGTAGTGTGTTTATCTTTTTAACATAATGCTAAATGAGAGACATAGGATGCTGGGATATAAATTGGGTAACTGTTTTTGTGTTTTGTTTTTTTTCCCCTGTGCTTTCTACTCCACTTGCAAAACTTACTGGCAGAGGCTAAGTGGTATAAGGAGATGTTTTTGGGTTTAATGAATGAATGCTGTTTAATTTGTTTGTAAATTGGCAGTATGTGGAATAGCTATTTGTGTATTTGATTTAAAATCTTAGTGGACAGAATTATCTTAGGTGCTGTTGTTGCATTAAGGTGGCAGGAGTAGTTCTAGTATGTTCCATCAAAACTGACATTTTCATACAGTCTTTTTTTGAGCAGTAGTTATCACTTTGAAATGGAAATCAGTTGAAATTGAAAGTTATCAATCATACAAACTGAAATAGCCTGTCAAAACACCATCTGGTTAAAACAGATCTTACCCAAAGCATATGTAGTCTTACAGTCAATCTTGGTGCTTGTTGAGGCAACATAGTGGTGAGAAAAGGAGATGAAGATTGTGGTGTGGATAAAGTAATATTAAATAAGCATGGATTGCATGAAAGAACATTTTTCTATCTGAATATAGGGGGAATTTGTGGTTTCTTCACAGAAGTGTTGAAGATTGCAAGTCCAGAGTTCTACCATAATTGTTTATTTCAGTAACTCACAAAAAGGATATTTTTAAATTTTTTTTTTTTTTTAATAATGGCTTAAGACTCTTTTCCATACCGATGAATGAATCTCTTGCACTGAAAACTGAGAGGAAGGAATACTGGCATGTTCAGTTAGGTACTGTATAAATAAAAAATGAAGTGTGATGTCACTTGATTTTGGTGTATGAAGTGACTCTTTAATGTGGTTAGCAGGTAACCTTCCCCCCCCCCTCCCCCCCCCTTTTTTTTTNNNNCTCCCCCCCCCTTTTTTTTTTTCTTTAATATAATAAATTTATTATGTGTTAATGAAATAACTTCTTTTCTCCATGCAAGACAAACACCTTGCTTTTCCGAAGTTGATGGGTGGTTTACTAATTTGGCCACTTATAAAGCGCACCTGAATTTGTGATATTAGAAGTGCTGTCTTACATGAATGGAGCAGAGCAAAATTTTACATAACCATATATAGGAAATGAAGCACTAAGTGAACTGAATATGTTTGTTACATACATAAATGAAAGCTTCAGATGAAGCAATCCAGAAGTAAAACAGCGTTTGATGTTGGCAAAGTTTGAGAAGGGTTTTTCAGTAGTTTAGTCAGTATTTCTAGTTACCAAGAGATGATGGTATTTTGTTTAAACAGTGAATAGTCTCTTGACCTACACTTTATAGTTTTTAATTCATGCTGTCTTTTGACTCTGAGGCTTCAGTGTAGGACAAAAGCACTTCATTCACTGGCCTGCCTTATTGAGAAACAGAGTATCTTGCCATATTTCTTCACTTTCTGTCATTTTTTTTTGTGTCTGGGAAGTGGAAAGGAACACTAGTTTTACCAGTGGGGGCATGGAACTTTGTACTGTAGGACTCCATCTGCTGATTCAGCGGTAAATTTTAGGTGTCCTGTAGTAGTTTTCCAGTTTCTCACATATTTTTCTTTCTCCTTTAAATAATAACAAAACCGAAACCACATAAACAAACAAACAAACAAAAACCCCCAACAAACCGAAAACCAAGAAACAGAAAAAACTAACACAAAAACCCACCAAAACTAACCAAACAAATAAAAAATAATCTTGATAGTTCTCTCACCGTTACATGTAGCAGGAAGGATGAGAAAGCATGTTGGTTTATGTGTCTTTGTGCTGCATTGAAGTGAAATGATTGTTCTGTTCCTTTGTGTCCCTCCAGAGTATGGTCAGTACAAATAGAATGTTACCAGTGCTTTAGAAGTTTTATATACTTGATCTTATGTACTTCTACATACTATATAAAAGCTAAGGTAGTTTTAAGTATTTTTTTCATTTTATGTAAAGTGTCTGGTCTGTTGCAGGAAAAAGGTTTCTGTCTTGAAATTATGTTTTGTTGCAGGTGGTAAGGAGTAGTCAGCATGGACTTATGAGGGGGAAATAGTTGTTAACCAATCTGACAGCCTTTTACAAAGAGGTCATTGGCTTGGGGAGAAAGAGAGCTTACTTCAGCTTTAGTAAGGTATTTGATACCTCCCATAGCCTCCTCAGACAAGTGTACAGGTTAGAGAAATGGACAGTGAGGTTAGTTAAAAAGCAGCTGAATGCCTGGGCACAGAGGGTCTGGGTAGCGGTAATTCCCTGGTGGTGTTTCCTAGGCTGTACTCAAGGGGCCAGACCAATACTGTTCAACACTTTGACTAATGACCTGAGTGGTAAGACAGAGTGCACTCTTGGCAGGTTCACAGGCAATGCAAAACTGAGAGGAGTAGCTGAAACACTAGGTGGATGTGCTGTCATCCACAGTGACTTGACCAGGCTGGAGAACTGGGTTTTGAGGAATCTCTTGGAAGTTCAGGAAAGGAAATACAGTGCTCTGGCACTGCAGAGGAATAACTCCAAACACATGCTGGGGCTGACCAGTTGGAAAGTACTCTGTAGAGAAGGATGTGGACTTCCCAGTGGACAGAGGCAGCAGCCTTCGTGGCAAAGGAGGCTGGCAGTATCTTGCACACGCTGACGGAGCATTACCAGCAGGGTTGAGTGAGGTAGTCCTTACTGTCTGATTAGGACTGGTGAGTCACATCTGGAGTGCTGGGTCTGGTGCTGGGCTTACCAATACAAGAATGCAGGACTACCAGGATGGTGAAGATAATGGATCATTTGTTGCATGTCAAGAGACGGAGAAAGCTAAGACTGTTCAGACTGGAGAAAAGAAGGCTTGAGTGGGGCTTATGCATGCATATAAATACCTGGTGAGAGTGAATGAAGATGGAGGAGCCAGACTGTCCTGAGTGGTCCCCAGTGACAGGGCCAGAGGCAATGAAAACAAATAAAAATCATTAACATTTCCAACTCCCTTATTTTATGGTGGGAGAGGTCAAACACTGGTAGAGGCTTCTCAGAGAGCAGGTAGAGTCCCCATCATTAGAGGTGTTTGTTAACCAATTGAACATGCCCCACAGCAACCAGCTGTAGCTGACCCTACTTGAGTGTGGTAGGAAGAGAAGGTTGCATCAAAGATCACTTTCATCCAGAGACCACTTCCAACTTAAGTGATTTGGTATATGTGTAAACATAGAGTTTGACTTGCAGCATCAGTGTCACAAACCTGTTTTCTGAAAATTGTTAGCTGGTGTAGACAGGAATAGTTGTAGGCAGCATTTAATAAAGAAGACTATAAAGGAAAGTGCAACAAATTTTTAGCTGGTAAACAGGATGTTTCCTTATTTTTTAGGGAGGCAAATTTCACAATTTCTGCTGTAAAAGCTGAAAGATTTGCTTTAAGTCTAAGGTAGCTAAGAGTGATCTTTACATATTTATTAATTGTATTTGGAATATCTACCTTTCAAAGGTATGTTTTTATTATGATTATTGTCTACAAATTAATGTTTACAAACCAGTGTTGCTAAATTAACTTGAAAGCTCCACTTGCATTTCATGAAGGGAATATCAAAGACTCCAGGACACTCTCAGTGTTCTGGTAAGATGGCACTCTGTGATGGACAAAGGAACAGCAGCTGATGTTGTCTGCCTGGATTCATGCAGAGCATTTGACACTGTTGTCTGTATTACATCGCAGTCTTTGAACTGAAGATGCTTGGATTTGATGGTTGGACCTCTCAGGGGATAAGAAATGGGCTGAATGTTCACACTCAAAAAAGTGCTGCAAATGGCTTGATATCTAAGTGAGGACAAGTGGTGAGTTGTGTTCCTCAGTGTTTGGTACTGAGACCAGTGCTTTTTAAGAACTTTGTTGGTGACACAAGCAGTGGAATTGAGGGACCCTCACGGAGTCTGCTGATGACACACTCTGTGGTATGGTCAGCATACTGGAGGGAACCTTGGCAAGCTTGAGAGGTGGGCCAATGCCAACCTCATGAATTTGAACAAAACCAAGTGCAAGGTCTTGTACATGGTTCAGGGCTATCCCAAGGACAGACAGAGGCTGGGCAGGGAATGGAGAGGAATCTCGAGGAGAAGGACTTGGGAGTGCTACTGAATGACAAGCTCAACATGAACCAGCAATGTGCACTTGCAGCCCAGAAAATCACTTATATCTTGTGTTGCATCAAAAGAATTATCCAGCAGGTCAATGAAAATGATTCTGTCCCTCTACTCTGCTCTCATAAGACCCTGCCTGGAGTACTGTGTCCAGCTCTGGAGCCTCTAGGCAGAGGCCTAGAGCAGACTTAATTCTAAAAGCAGAGTTATTTTTCATTAAATATGCTGAGATGCATTGTACTGCCTCCTAGAAGAATCCATAGGGATGCAAAGGGGGTTAAAACCTTGTTCCTGTCCTTTGTAGAAGAGTATATAATGCTCAAGTTTTCATACATACTGGACAAAGAGCAGCTAGCTTGGCCTCAAGTTAGTTTAAACTCTTTTTTTTTGTTATTTTAAACAGTCATTGAGTGTAGTAGTTGGTACATATTTGGAGATCTTTTTGTCTTGCCAGAAACTGTGAAGACTTGGGCAAAAAATTGGTAACTACTGGTGTCAGGGTCACCAGACGTTGAGGTCACAGGATGATGTGGAGTTGCACGCATGCCCGGGGCCACTAGGAATGGGGTGAGATGAGGCGACCAGCCGATATCAATATGATACATCCAAGATCACCCCTTTATTGCAGCAAGTAGCACATACTTATACAGCAATAGAATTGTCTTGCCACACCTTATTCATTGTCTCTTTGGTTACATGCAGCTGCTTCTGAGACTTTCTCACTCTGATAATCTCCGAGCCTTTCAGTCCGCTCTGTTGTCTGGCCTGACTCCCACCAAGGGCAGCTCTGCTGAGGTCCTCTCTCACTTGCTGGCAGTTCTCTCCCCTTTTCTTTTGTCCTGTTTAGCTCTCAGCTAGTGTAACCAGAGAATGAGACCCAACATACTGGATAGTAACTAAAAAGAGAGAAGAAGGAAGTGAATTTAGTAAAGTCTGAGTGAAACCTGCCTTATTTAGCTCTGCAAATAATGTGCCTGAAGGAAGTAATGCAGTCTTACAAATCAGAGAGAGATGGCTTACAAAGTGTTTAAAGGCAGTCTTGTATAGTCTGGATTAAAATGTTAAATGTAAGAATATGTTTTAAACTGAGAGAAGCTAAGGGTGAAATGGAACTTAAACAGTGAATAGGACTACCAGATATTCAGATGGAAAGTGGAGTGGCAATGGATGATGTAAGCAGGATAAGAAGAAAGAACTCATAGAGTGGTATGGTAGAGTTAACTAGTATATTTTGTTGTGGTTTGTTTGTTTGTGGGTTTTTTGGTTCAGTTTTCTTTTTGTGTGTGTTTTGTTTGTTGTTCTGTTTTTCTCTGTCTTCATGAAATTGTACTTGAGATTTCTGTGTGCTTTGATCTCTGTGTTTCTTTGAGGATTTTCCTAGTTTGGGGTAGTTGTCTCTGTTTTCAGGGAACAGAACTCATGATATCTGATAGCAGACATACTTAAGCAGTGACTGACTATAGTGGAGGGGAACTCTGACCATGACAGCTAGAAGTTCTCCATTCTTATGGGTTTTATTAAAGCAGCAAGGTATGTCTGAGAGGAGGTTTGAATGAAGTGGATGTGGCATTTGATGACTGTTTTTCCTGTGCACTGTACCCTTCTCTAGATGGAAATAGAGAGATCTGTGGCTATTATAAACATCTGTATTTGTACTGAGTTGCTGAAAAGCACTTACACTCCTCTTCAGCACTTTCTCCTGCATTCCATCCTCCTTAACCTACTATGGTCCTAAGTTAAAATTGCAACATACTGTAACAGCAGAAGCCTTCAGTGGAGCAGCAAAGCTTTGTAATATTTGCCTTTCCCACATGCAAAGGGAAAGTATGTAAATAAAAGGATTTGGTTGAATAATGTGACATGCTTCCACACACAATAGCATCTGCGTTCTTGCACATGGTATGTTCACTGTCTGCTACCTCTTTGCAAACACCCTGTGTCTTGCATGGACTTTGTGGTGTGTCCGTGTTGGATATCAAATGTCTTGTTACTGTACCATGAGCTGGCTCAAGGGATGCAGTGCAAATGCATTCTTGCTTGCAGTAGGAAGTGCTGACTGGGCCTAATGAGACTGGTGTTACTGGATGTCTAGTATACAGCATCTTCCATATACTGGAGGACAATTCAGGACCTCTGTCTGTAAGACACCACAGTTCTTGATGCATTGCAACTCATTTAATGAGATTCATGACTTGGCTATGTCTGTCAGCCACCCGATGTGACTCGTTGTGTATGGACCATTGTCCCGCGCAATTCGCTGTTGCATGAGTAGATAAAAAACTATTTGTGATGCTGTTGTGTCTGTGTTCTGCTGTTTGCTGTAATTAAGATTTTGATGTATAGTTTTGAACATGCTGCTTTTAATTTAAACTGGCAGATGGGAATTTTTTCTTGCATAGTTTCCAACTGATTTATGAAACATGGAAGCCTATTATTGGTATTCTTTTAGAAGCAAAATGAAGATTGTATTTTAGGTAACTGCTGTAACAAGCTTGTAAAATTCTCAAACCAATGGTCATGGGAACAACCATCTACATAGTGAACCATAGCTGATAAGGTGTTTTTTAATCGAATCACTCCTTAACATTCTATTGCAAGGCTACTTCTCTTAATGCATCTCATAGTAGCTATTTTATAGTCTGGGCATTGGCCATGATTAAGAATGTCGTTTGATTACGTCTGCCTAAAATACTGTGAAAATAGTGAATTGCCAGCATTTCAAAATTTGGTTGATACTAGAAGTACAGAATGTATTCCTAGGTAGCACTAGACAAGCAAGTGGAACTGACTGACTAGAAATAAGGATGTTGTCTTTGGCAGTGATCGAGGACATATATCTAAGTAGTCGTGAGTTACAAGTTTGCGTGCATAAATTGGATGAGTCACAGCCACAGGAAATTTTTTTGAAAGCTAGGGAGGTTTTTTTCAAGTTTATACCTTCCTATACAAACCTTGATTTCTTCATGAAACTTAACAGTGTCCTGTAGATAGGACTTCTTTATATACTGATTCAGAGGCTTTGTTTGATGTGAATCAAGAGATCTAGTTAAGCACAATAAACATGAAGCTGTTATGGTTGCAGAATGCTGAAGTTGCTGCTCCTTGCATATAAAAATCAAAATGATGCATAGCTTCTGAAGAGGAAAAGCTTGTTGTGTGTGTTTTTGCAGAAGTGCTGAACTCAAATTTCATTAAGATACATGACTGAGTTTTGAATCCAGAGGATCTGGGATTTATTTTATTTCAGAATTTATAATAGCCTGGTCCTATTCATCGGTGTTCTGTACTCTTTATTCTCTAATGAAATTGCAAAGAGTAGGGCAGGTTCTCTAGTTTAGCTATTATTGTTGTACTTTTTGGAAAGCAGTGAGTTTTGGGTGGATCTTCCTTTATAACCTACAATATAGCAGAAGTGGTATGTTTCACTAGTGTGAATTTGTGCTCATTATGTTAGCCAGCATTCACTGAAAAAATTGGCAATGGATGTATTTCAAAGCAAAAACATCCCACAGTCTTTTAACAGAAGTATTAAAAATAAGAATATAATGCCAATCTTTAGTGAGCACTTGATATCTTTACATGACATTAAGCACTGAAGTTTTGTAAAGCAGTCTATTTGCTATCAACCCAGTTGAAGACAGTGCAAAGTTCCAGAGTACTTTGTCATATGATGTTGAAAACTGGTGATAGTTGTATGAAATAGAAGACCTACCTTTATGAAAAAGAAGTCTTTCCTCACTCTTAGACTGTGTATTTCTTGGATAAAGTGGTTCTGTCTGGTGATGAAACTGTTCTCTGGAAAAATGTAATTATTCTTGAAAAACATTTTGCATACTCAAATGATATCTTAAAAGCTTGTACTTAAGTGTTTATCCTGGTTTTTTAAGATACATTCTATCTACAGAGGCTTTCTGAGAAGATCACTTGAGCTGTTTTCTGGTCAGTAATGACTGCCATACATACTTCTGGTAGTTAAATTCTATGTTAATACTTATTTCTGTAGCTAGTGGTATAATTTGTACTATGCATTAATGCATAGTGTAAAATACAGTGTATTTTCTATCACCTGTTAATATTTCAAATATGTGCTCAGCAACACTGAATTTAATTGCACATAGGAGTTAAATAGATGTGTTTATTTCAGAATACTTTCAGAAATGAGGGAGCAAGTAATTTTTAACCCCACTTCCACTTTACCTGGTAATAAATATCTTCTAGGCTTGATACCAAGCTGTTGAATGGGAGAGAATTTATATAGCCTGTTCAGCATTAGAGGAAGTGATCTCCAGTTTGTGGGATGTACAAGTATATGTGTTGTTGTTACTGCAAGGAGGATGTCTTCTGTTCAAAACTTCTGGTCTTAACATTGGAGCACCCAAGTTTCTGCTATCATTTGAGAATTCCTGGTTCTGTCAGAAATGTTGCATGTTCTATTTGCAAGCAGTCTTTCCTTTTTGTTTTCCTTGTGTGTGTGTGTGTGTGTGTGTGTATATACACACACACATATAAAATTCATATTTTTCATTCTTGCTAACACTTCCACCTTCTCCATTTCAAAAGTGAACCTCTGAATTTGGCATTGTAATGCAGCATTTTAATAGAGTTAAGATTATTTTTCTGAAATGGGTGATAAATAGGAGCAAATAAGAGTTTATTCAGCCTATTGTTAGTTTTTAAAATAGGCTTCATAGAATGTTAGTTTCAAAGAATTTCTTAATTGGGAATGTTTCTTGGGTCTCTGGAGAGTATCTTTATGAAAGTTGGTGTGGCAAAATCCTGTTGTTGAGACGTGCTGGTAATAAACATACTCTGGTTTCAACCATGCTGTGCACACTCACAAGCAGAGTATTTCTTCCTGCGTACTTCAATATAGGTGGTCTTAATTTCTTTTTCTTGTCCTAGAGGACCCTCCAAGTAGGGGTGATATGTTCTTCTCTTTAAGCCATAGATTTCTCTCTGCAAGGCTGGAATGCAATGAGACAGGATCTCACTAATGTAACAGGGCCTCCAGTAATGTAGCAGCCTCCAGTGCTATATGTTGTTCAGACGCAGCAGTGCTTTTTCTGGTTTAACTTGTTTTGATTAGAATGAGGAAGAGAACCAAAGGAGACCTATACTAACCAGAGCACAGCTTTGCCAGGGTAATCAGTATCCATGCTGGTGCTGCTTCTGCTGGTATACGCCAATACACAGTGTTTATCCATTTAGTTTATCTAATTTTCAGTCTGATGAAAGCTCTCAGAACTTTTGCTTGTATTTCATAGAAAAAACAAACAAAAAAACCAACTTCTGGTCAGATTTTACAGCTGTTGGGGTTTTTTTACTTTGTTTAATTTTATTTTGATTTTTCTTTCTTTTAACTTGTGCATTTTGTGGTATTCTTAAGTTGCCTAAAATTAGTCTGCATGGAAGCTGATGTTTTCTTGAGTGTAGAAATGAAAGGTTGAATTAGGCACAGTTAGGAAATGGATGCAGAGGAAATTACTACAGTATGTACCTTCAGAACATGCTTCGGCTAAGTGCCATGCTGAGGACCATGTCTGGCTTTATATTTGAATGGCTCTCCAACACTGCCTTAAAAAAAAAAAAAAAAAAAAAAAAAAAAAAAGAAAGAAAGATCCCCACCTAATGCTTGATCACTAGGAGTAGGACAAGTGTTCTGACGAGAGCTGTTTAAATAAACTGAGGCAAGGTGAATGAATGCCTGAATGGTAACAATCCAAGCTGTGATTCAGGCTCAAGTGTTCCTTTGTCATGTTTTGAAGTCTGTGATTTACCAGCATCTGCCCTTGCTTTTAATTGGTAGGGTATGCATTGTGACTACGAAAGACGATTTTGGGACTGGGTGGTGGTATGGTGGCTGCTGTCACTCCGGTTCAATGTAGGGTTTGCTGCAGCTGTGTCTGCTGAGAAACAGACCTTTACAATTCACTTCTACATAGATGTTTTTGGAAAGTTTGCCCTGAGCTGAAACCCCTATAGGCTTAAAATGCAACAGTCTTCCAAGTCAGGTCAGTCACCTCTAGTTCTGTTTATTTAAAATAAGCAAATTAAAGAAGAGAGAAAATCTGATGAGGGGTGAACCCTCATTAATGTTTATAAATATGTAAAGGGTGAGTGCCAAGAGGATGGGGTCAGGTTTTTCTCAGTGACGCCCAGTGACAGAACAAGAGGCAGTGGGTGGAAGCTGAGGCATAGGAAGTTTCATGGAAACAAGAGGAAAAGTTTTTCACTGTGAGGGTGACAGAATCCTGGAATGGGCTGCCCAGGGAGAATGTGGAGTCTCCCTTTCTGGAGAAATTCAAGATCTGCCTAGACTCTTTCCTTTGTGATCTGGTATAGGGGATCCTGCACTGGCAGGGGTGTTTGGACTAGATGATCTTTTGAGGTCCTTTCTAGCCCCTAACATTCTGTGATTCTGTAATGATATGTATAGAGCTTACACCCCTTGGGATGATGCATTGGTAGAAGCAGTATTCTGTCTTAGAAGTACTGTTTTTGGAAATAAGTACACTATTAGGCTGAAGATGTAAAGATGTGATAACTTTGAAATAGAAGTTTGGGCTTTTGTCACTTTTGAACACTTGTTGAACACTTTTGTTAGCTTCATAGGTCTACTCTGTGAGAATAACAAAAACCCATTAGTTCTAAGGACATCAATTTGTGACTCTTTTTTCAGGTGGTATCATGGAAAACTTGACAGAACAATTGCAGAAGAACGTCTACGGCAAGCAGGAAAACCTGGAAGCTACCTTATTCGAGAGAGTGATCGGAGACCAGGTTCATTTGTGCTCTCGTTCCTTAGTAAAACAAATGTCAATCATTTTAGGTGAGAATTAAATGTTTTATTTTAGAATACTGTAACTTGTTTATTTTTGGTCGTGGGACACAAAATAGTACAGACAGAAAACAGTCGTATTACTGAATATTTTTTACTTTTTCTTTGCATGGTACGGGTTTCTACTTGTGCTCAATTGTTTTAAAATGTACTGCTTAAAAATTACTTTCTGGACTAAAGAAAAAAAATCAACATCTGGATAGATGCCTGTCTAAAGCAGTTGTGAATATAATTAAAGTGACATGGGACATTCCACTGGTGAGGAAAATTGTTTTGAGTCTGTTCTGTAGTAGCCATTGTACCTCACAGGCCATAAAATGCTGTCAGCTCAGGTTGCTTCTACAGCTTTGAGGAAAAACTCCCCAAAACCGGAAAACCAAGAAGAAACAAAGAGATATTTATTTAATAATCCAAAGGCTTGCTGGCAACAGCTTAAGTATGTATTCGTATTGGCTGTTCTAAATACAAATAGCTCTTTATTCCAAGTTGTAGCTAGGATTATTTCATCACTGCCAGGCTGCGTACATTTGTAAATTACTTTATTCTTTCATGTAAATGAGGTGTGTTCTGGGAAGAACTTGAAGACTGGTCAGTAAATGGAATGGTGGCTGTAGGATAATGTTAATGTTTATAATATAAGAAAGCAAATGTTACTTAAGCAAAGAAATCTTTCTCTGTTGTCTTGATAACCACAAATTCAAAACAAATTCTTTAACTTCTGGAAGTGGGAATTAACCAGAATACCAACAAATAAGCCATTATGTGCATGGTTTGCAAGGGGAGGAAATTCTTGGTTGCATCTGCTGTGTGAAGAAGGATTCAGAGGTCTTGATCTACTGTATTGCCATCCGAGCTATCAGTTTCAACTTCTTAGCTACACTGATGCTCATTTGGGATCTGATTACTGTGTAGCACTAGCAGAGAAGTAAACTATGCTAATGCTTGCTTTCCAGTGCTGTTTGAGAGGCTTTGATTTTTTTTTGTTTGTTTTTTTGTTTTGTTTTTTGTTAGTAAGTTCTCCTTTTGAAGCCAGTATCAGTCATTTATTTGACTACTGGTTCTTGTCTGCTGTAAATCTGTTTCTGGCATCTCAGGTATGAAGTAGTCTAATGATATTCAATGGTTGTGTGATTTCAGTTTCTCTTGAGGAAAACATCCTTACAGTATTTTCAAACCTTATAGACTTTTTTGTTTTTACAGATAAATAACCAAGGGGAATGAATTTGTTAGTTAATACTGTTTTTCATAGGTTGGACACGTTTTCACTTTCATTCTTTGACTGCCAAGTTTACTTTTGTTTGCTATTGCATAGGCAAGTATCACATTCAAGTAACATTACCGACCTCTGGAATTGGCAACCTTAAAGTTAGTTCTTGCAAATATAAGGATGGATTTCCTGTGTCCCATAGAGTAGTATTGTTTCCACCAAATCTTGATCTTTGTCAATTGCTGCCTGCAAGTGCTAAAAGTTCCTAAAATTGTTTATTTTTCACATTATAGTTTTCCTATAATCTTCCTAGATTTCCTAGATGTCAGGACTTATATCCCAAATCTTTAAATTCTTTTGGTGCCTCTTGGAAGTTGGATACAGACATATATGCTTAGGCAGCAAAGTTACATAAAGTATTCTGAAGGAAAATATTTATTTTAGTCTTGTGTTTCAGAATTATTTGTGATTACAGAAGGTTTTCTTTATTTGCTATCTCAATGTTCTGAAGAAGAGTTTAATTTAGTATTGATGAAATAATAATCTGAACCTCATTTGGAATGAAGGATGGATTTCTTGGCAATTGAATGTTTGGGTTCTTTTTTTTTAGCCGCTTTTGTTTTTTCGAGTCGCTCACAAACTTGTTGAAGCGTTCAAACATAAACTGAAACACCAGAAGTTTCAAATATATTTATTCTTGGTACTGAAATTTATTCTGAAGTATCCTTAAGATATTTTTTTCTATCTTCTGGAAACTGGAGTGACAAGCAACAGGAACTTTCTCTCTTTTTTTTTTTTTTTTTTTTTTTTTTTTTTTTTTAAACAACAAAAATCGCCTAGATTGGTAATAAATTATTTCTCATGTTTTTTTAAGTATTCAAGTGAGCTGCCGCTCTGTATTCCTGGCTGGTCTCCCTGTTGCTGGAGAAGTTTGAGTCTGCTTGATGTCATATATTTAAATAATGTAATTTCACTGAATTGTCTCTCAAAAATATTAAAGGTTTGGGTTTTTTTCAGATTAAGTAGCTTTTCACTTCTGCAAATGTCCCTTGAGGATAACAGGAATGTTTTAAATATTGTTAACTTTTTACCAAAAGAACTACTTTCTGGCTGATTTTAGAATTTTTACTGGTCAGCAATAGTGAACTGGTATGGTTCCTTCAGTTTTGATAATATGCTAAGAAATCTCTGTACTTTCATACAAAAACAACCCTTAGAGAATAAAATCAAGTTTTGTAAGAATTGTTTATTTTGTTAAGTTACTGAAAAAGTTTTGTAAGCTTCCTCCCCCGTTCGTTAGAAAATTATTAAGTTGTGTTTAAGGAGATAAATCCGTTATTTCAAAGTAATTTCTTAACTTTTAATACAGTAGTGGTAAGACTGGCAAGAACATGAATAATATTTGAAGGTGTGTTTGTTTTCTTCGTTGTATAACGTGCAATTATTTGTTGAATTTATATAAGCCTGTCATAAGATGTCTATATTCTTCATGATAGAAATAATGTTGTTTCTAATAGTTAATTATTTCAGCTTTCGAGGACACTCACAAGTATTGTTACTATTTTTTTTATTTACAGGATTATTGCCATGTGTGGAGACTATTATATTGGTGGGCGTCGTTTTGCTTCATTATCAGACCTAATTGGTTATTACAGTCACGTGTCCTGTTTGCTGAAAGGGGAAAAGCTCTTGTTTCCAGTGGCACCTCCAGAGGCAAGTAGTAAAATATTTGTGTCATTTCTTAAACATTTGTAACTTCAATAACTGTTCATAGCCTTCTGTGAAGAAAGAAATGTTTTCCAGACTTCTTCATTGGCTCAGCATATGCTGAACTATAACAATTCAAAATAATGTTCTTAATGTCACAAAATAATGGTTAAAAAACCCACAAAACCCCACAAAAAAAACCCAACCAACCAACAGACTGAATTGTTTTTTAATGAAAATTTGTAACGAGTAAGGTGAATGTAAAATGAACTAACAGCATTGTGAGTAAACAGAGCTAAAGAAGAAAATGTGCAGTTCTTGGCTAGGAAAGAGCACCACAAGAATGTAACCCCTGTTGTTTTATGGTATTTTGTGTATCTAACAACAGTTTAAAAATGCTCGTCCTGTAAATAACCAGGATTTCTGAAAACGAGTTTTTTTCACATGCTCATCCAGAAAACAATATAACTAATTAAAATGAAATAAAGTGCATTAAAATGAAATAATGCCCTCCCCCAACAAAACCCTAGCCTAAATCAAGATGTTTCTGAATGTTAAGCCTCAGGAAATTTCCACTTTAAGTGGAATAAAGTTTAGAAGTATACTTTTGTGGGAATTATCTCACTGGCAATTTTTTTTTAGTATAAGTGCAAGTTAAGTGCCAGAAGGCAAAACAAAAGGAGAACTCTCATAGTTAACTGTGTAAACTATGCTTCCCTAGTTCTCAGTGCTTTTGAGCTTTGAAAATTTAAAACTGGCAAGGGGGATACATGTTTCAGATAGCTGAGTGTATTTGTTTTGAGCTTTAATTCAATTTTGATCTTAACATAATTGAAGGAGAATGAATCTGTGTTTAAATGTGGCCTCTAGATACATATATATAAGTGTAGAAGTAGCCATGTCCCATGTAATATTTTTATATTATAATAATTTGAGGACAGTCCGAGGAAGCTGACGAAGATGGAGTCTGGAGAAGAAAAGGCTTCAGGGAGACAAGAGCCCTACAAGACAGCTAGAGTGGGACTATTTATAAAGGCCTGGAGTGGCAGAATGAGGGGCTATGGTTTGAAATTAGAGAAGTTAAGATTTCGATTGGATGTTAGGAACAAGTTCTTTACCATGAGGATGATGTAACATATCATGAACAGGTTGCCCAGGGAGATAGTTGAGGCCCCATCCCTAAGGGTATTCAAAGGTCAGGCTTGACAAGTCTCTGAGCAACCTGATCTAATAGAGTATATCCCTGCTTACTGCAGAGGGATTGGACTAGATGACCTTCAGAGGTCCCTTCCACCCCAAGCTGTCCTATGATTCTATGATAAAAGTGGCTCTTACCAGTCATTTACTTCAGAATAGCATAACAATGAGGAGAGAGATTCTGCACTAGAAATGGGGAGAAGTATTAGTGACTTTGCTTTCTTCTCTTAAATTGTAGCCTGTGGAGGACAGGAGAAGAGTTCGAGCAATTTTACCTTACACCAAAGTGCCAGAAACAGATGAAATAAGGTATGTTTTAATAATAGTAGCAATTGTGAAATTCCTAAGAGTATTTATAAATACCAGTAGTTTAAGTATGTGTTCATATGCACATAGCGTCCAGTTGCATCTTAAACCTCAACACAGTTAGGTTGAAAGATGATGCTGCTCCTTTTTCACTGCAAAAAGTAGTAAGACTTTTTATTCTTAATATATTTATTTGTATTAATAAGAAGGGAAATGACATTAGGTTTATAGGAGTAATACTGGAGTTCTGAAGTACACTATATAAAACCCTGCATTTCTCTGCAACAGGGTAAATTTGTATATGGAAGACTTCTTTGTGGAAACAGTTCTTTTTAATATGAGTGTGTGCAAAAAAAAAAATTCAATAAATAAATAAGGTAGGCTTTTTTTCTTGAACTTCCACAGTACTGGGAGCAGCTAAATCGTTCCAACCAAACCAATTCTGTCTACTAGAGAAAAAAACATGATCATTTACTCATAATTGGAAGAATACTTAATACCTTCTTCAGAATAAGAAAAAAGAAGTAATGATAACAAAACCTTTGCCTTTAATGTTCTAATATTAGTTTTCTTGCCTGTGCTTGAAATCTTAATGACTTTTTTTTCCTCTTTACTTCTCTGTCTCTAAGGTGAACCAAGAAGGTTCCCTGATACTTACACGTAAATGTGTAATCTCCCATATTTTAGTATTTTCTTTTTTTTTTTT
>VWZE01008319.1:0-10823 GCA_013396675.1 Eubucco bourcierii
CTTCCACCTTCTCCCCACCCCTGTACCTTACCCTTACGTGCAAGGTAAATTAGCAGGATCAGCCAGGTGGGTTAGAAGAAAAGTGGTTAGTGANCAGTTAGCCTCAAACCAGCACACTGAGGTTACACCACTTGGCACTGGTCTCCAGGTGGACATTGTACCCTTGATCACCACTCTCTGGGTGCCACCATCCAGCCAATTCCTTACCCAGCAGTGCTCCACACATCCAGTCCATGTTTTTCCAGTTTGGTGCCCAGGATGCCATGTGGGACAGAGTCAAATGCCTTACTCAGGTCCAGGTAGATGCCATCAGCTGCCCTTCCCTTGTCCACTGTCGCTGTGACTTCTTCATAAAAAGCCACTAAATTTGTCAGGCAAGATCTGCCCTTGGTGCAGCCATTGCTGGGTACCACCAATCACCTCCTCTTTATTTTCCATTTGCCTTAGCAATCAAATCAACCAAGGCCTTCTTACATCTTGTATGGTGTTTGGGCACCTGAGCTGGCCGTTACCAGAGCATGCATCAGTTCATTAATACCTGGAAATCTGCTATCAAACAGACAATCAAATCTCACGTAAAATAAGCTCCACCATTAAAACTGCTCCTAGTATTTTATGTGTAACTCTGTGGGCAGATATATTTCTTGCTACCAGAGCAAAACTGATTTGTGTGATGGTTCCCCATCACGAAATCACTTGGAAGGTTGTGAGATAAAATGTCGCTTAGGATAATGTAATTGGCCTTAAGGTACAGGAGTTGAATTATTTTCGGTGATTTATAATCTGGAAATTAAAGACTCACTCATTTTCTAATTTAATTCCATCTCCAATGGAAAAATGTTCACTCTGAACTAAATTGGCGAGTAATGTTGCTAATTCACATGCAGATGCAATTTCCATCCTGGTCGCGGCTCGCCGTGATTGACGAGTCCCCGATGGATCATCATGATTCTTATCTCCCAATCTCACAAATTCTCCAGCAGTTGTGATAATAACTTCAGCTAAGGAGAAAAGGGGAAAAAATAAATTCTCTGCTGCCCTGTCAGTTCAGGCTCTGCTTTTCTCCCTGACAGGGAATGAGGTTTATTTCAAATCTTTGGCACGCTGGAGACAAATAGGAAGCCTCATGACTAAGTTCCTTGTCACCCTAAAGCCCTGCTTTAATTGTTTACTGAGGCTCCTCTAACTTGCTTCAAAGTCCTCCAGGAAAAGGATTTCAGAGTTCTTATTGTTAATCAGCTGAAGCTACATTGGAGGCAACCCACGGGTAGGTGTGAAGCGCCGGGGACAGGCCCAGCCATGAGCTGCGCTCAGCAGTGTTTGCTGTTTCTCGGTTGTTGCCCCCATTTAAAACAAACCCAACCCAAACTGTGCATCCCTCCGGTGCTTGCCCCTCAGTGGCTGCATTAAATCGAGGTACCAATGGTGGTGTAGACCCTGAGCCAGAGATGAAAGCATTCTCCCTTCCCTTGCCCAGCAGCCAGGGGTGTGAGCACACAGTGGCCCCTGCCATGGACAGGTCAGCGCGGGGCTGCTTGCAGATGTGCTTCTGTTTCCACGGTGAATTTGCACCCACTGGGTGAGGAGTCAGAGCAGGCAGCTGTGCCCCCACAGCCTCAGGTCTTGCAGGGGGAGCAGAGGAAGGCTGCTGAAAGAGGAACTTTTCTGGGAACAGTGCAGCAGATTTCAGGGCTGGGGAGGAAGGGAAGGAGGAAGGGAAGGAAAGGAAGGAAAGGGGGGAATGAAGGAAAGGAAGGAAAGGGGGAATGAAGGAAAGGAAGGATGGAAATAAAGGAAGGAAATGGAGGGCAGAAGGAAGGAAAGGGAAGGGAAGGAAGGAAGGAGGGAAGGAAAGAAGGAAGGAGGGGAAGGATGGACATCATTCCTTATGCGTGTGGCAGTAGTTCTTACTGATTTGATGATCTCAATGCTTGAACTCCTACAGAAGTGTCACTCATGCTTTTTTTTGTTGCAGAATAGAAATGTCTTCTGGTGAGGAAAACCCTCTCATCTCTTTCACCCCCCTCAGTGAGTTTGCTTTACTGGCAGAAGCCAGCAGATGGACAGGCTGAGGACAGTCTCATTGTGCATGGGGTAGTTAGACTCTCAGCAGACCTGGCACATCCTTGCCATGGCACATGTGCAGTCACAAGGAGATTCCTCCCTGGGAAAGCATCTGAAAGCCAAAGACTTACCTGATACAAACCTTGCCCTTCGTCCTCCAAGTCAGCTCATCCTGAAGCCTACTGCCACAGAGAGCAAAGCAGGGACAGTGAAAACTCTCCTGAGAAGTCCCCAGCAGTACCTCTGCTCACACAGACCAAGGCAGGGCTGCAGGTGAGAGATTCTGCCCATCAGGTACAGTGCCTGAACCTCTGAGTGACATGGGAAAAGCTTCCAAACCAGCCCAGCAGCAACCTTTGCTGTTTCCTTACAGCACCTGGGGTGGTATCAGAGACAACCCAGCACATACATGGTCTGAGGGTGATGGCTCTGCTCAGGGCTACCACTGCCTTGCAGCCAGTCCTGTGCAGCTCTTCCATAAAGCTCTGCTTGCAAGCCCTGCACCCTCAGGAGCATGAAAGAGGTTGGAGGAATAGTCTAACAGAGGGCAGGTTTGCCCAGCTACACAACACTGCTCACTAACTGCTTATTCATCCCTTGAAAATAAAAATTAAACCCACAGAGTACTGAAGGTAATGTTTAAATGCAGTCTTTCTACTAGAGTACTCCCAAGGGGCTGAGGAGCTGTGGACAGGACCAAATGGTTCATTTTCCTGAACAGGGCCAGCAGTCCTGGGCTGGTGCTTGTAGGGCAAAACCTGCCAAGTTTGCTTATTTGTTCCTTCGCCAGAGTCGGGCTGAGCATCACAGAATGCTTCACAGAGTGGTTGGTGTTGGAAGGGGCTTTGAGAAGTCATCTGGTCCAACCCCCAAAGAACTAACACAAGGTAGTGGAGCTCTACCAGCTCTGCACCTTCTGGGCTGCCCTACCTGTGTGGTTGCAGTATCAATGACTCTGAGGATCCCTGGCAGGAGAATAATGCTGGGAGCTCACAGAGTGGCCCTTTGAGCACAGTTTATTGCCTTGCTCATCTTATCAGGACTGGCCATTATTAATCCCAGGATTTCTTTCTGAGTGGGCTATAGAGGCAGGGGCTATCGGGGGGAAACGGTGGCAGTGAGAGACCAGGTAGGGTATGGAAGAGATAAGAAGATGCACTCTTCCCTTTCACCAGCACTCATTATAGGTGCTCAAATAAATACCTGACAGCAGCCAAGTAGGAGAAAGTTTCTTTGTGTCCAACCCAGTAAAGGAGCAAAGGCTGTTGGCAGCAACAGGAGAGCGCTCAGGAGAAATAGCACAGCCTGGGTTTAGCCTTTCACTGGCACTGCAAGGAGAGACTGTGCCATGGCATATAGGTTTGGATCACTGCAAAGAGCTTTTACACGTAGAGCAAAGATATTCCTTAGTATAAGGCAGGGAAAAACAGTGGATTGAAAGACCCTCTGCAGCTGCTTGGGCTACAGTTGTGTGCCAGATGTCTTCTTTTCAGTGGTTGTAAGCTTTTTAGGATAAGATAAATATGTCTGTTCTGTCTGCAGCTTATGGAAATCTTTCTGCATTAATTTTTTTCTTTATTTTGGGAAAAATATAGCTCCTTAAGTGACACTTGGAATCATTCCCCTTGACCCATGAGCTCAGCTGTACAGATTTATTCAGAAAGGAGGATTTTCTTCACTGTACTCTCAAGAAAATCCCACATCTTAAAACACCCAAGCAAAGGCCAAACCATCAGCTGCTTGGTGAATGTAAACATCCAGCAAAGGCAATTTTGGTCCTTGTCATATTCAGAATGCTGCAGAAACAGGAGTGAGTGTAGACAAAACAGCACAGACCACCCCTGAGCTCATGCCCAGTCTCTGGGCTGGTTCATGCTGCCGTTGGGCTACCTCCAAGGGCAGGAAGCTGCTTTAAATAGCCTGGTGCCAAGGCCAGTTGCAGTAGTGTCTGCTGCCTGCAGCATTTTCTCCCCAGCTCCTGTCAAGGTTGCCTCATGGTCTTTCACCAGAGAAGACCAAGCCCAGTGCTATGGTGGCTTCAGATGATGATGTTTCAAAGGGCAGAGGCATGTGGCCACTCGTGTGAGTGGCAGCTGTGCTGTCCTCTCCCACACCAAGGCATGTCTCTGCCTTCTCCTCAGTGATCTGCTGGAAGGGACCAAATGGGGCCATACCCTGTGACAGGAGACTGCCAGGGCATGGAGGTACCTGTGGGAGGTTGGGAGGTTTGCCTTGGCTGCCTGCTGCACTGCCACTTCACACTCCACACTTCACACATACTCCTAAGTATCCCCTTAAAGGAGCATCCTCTGCTGCTGGAAGGATGCCTAGATCAGGGTGTCAGAGGGCTGAGTCCCTGTGCTTGCCACTCTATGGAGTTACAAGATAAAGCTATGAGATACCTCCACCAGCACACCCTGTGGGCTCAGATTAGATGCAAGTCTACTGTAAACCAGGTCCACGTGGAACAAAGAACCCAGGAGATTGATGTTTGGGACTGTTCCTCAGCACAGCCTCATGAGCACACCCCCAGCCCTAGTGGCAGTGTGACAGGGCATGCAAAACGAGATGGGCACACAGCAGAGAGGAGTTTTTGGCAAGCCTCATGGATGCAGAAGTGAGGAGCTGCACTGAGCATTCGCTCTCAGTAGCTCCAGCAGCTGAATGCCTTTAAAATATACTGCTGTGCTGGTAATGTCTCGCCAGCCTTTCACATCAACCTTTAGACTATCCGAATTTACCTCTGTAAGTAAGCTGCACAGCTCTCTGGAATGGAGCTAATGTAACAGAAAAGGTGCAGGCAGGAGGGAGGATGTGTGAGCAAAGCAGTTAGTAACACAGCAGTGATTTATGCCATCCTGTTCTGAAGTGTCCTACAGAGGAGAGCTGAGTGGCTGCTCTCTCTAATTTGCAGAGAGAGCTGCTCATTGTGAGGTACTCAGCAGGTAAACTAACCTGAGCTAGAGAAACAAAGGCAGGGCAAGGGGGAAGAGGATGCTCCAGGGTGCATCCAGGGTGCTTTGATGCTCCAGGGTGGACTGGGGAATGCCCTGGCTCAGAGGTGCACATTTGTTGTCAAAACTGAAGCAAAGCTTTGTTTCAGGCTGTGAGTGGAACCCCAACACAGAATCACTTAGCGACAAAGCTGTTTGTGGCAGTGTGTCAGAGACCACAAACCTTCTGAAGGGCTCAGAAAGCTGCACTGAGCCACAGAATCTTTGAATGGTTTGGGCTGGAAGGGACCTTTTGAGATCACCCAGTCCCTCCCCTGTGCTGCCAGAGGCACATCTTCCACTAGAGCCCTGGCCAACTTGACTCGGAATGGCTCCAGGGATGAGGCATCTCCCACCTGTCTGGGCACCCTAGACCAGAGTCTCCCTACCCTCAGTGCAAAAAGTGCCTCTCCTCCCTCTAGTCTACATCTCCCTGTTTCAGCTCAAACCACTGCCTCTTGCCCTGTTGCCAGCAGCCCTCGTGGGGAAAGGCTGTCAGCAGCTTGGCTGTCCTGGGACCTCCCTGGGCCTCACACCTGCCCTGAACAGGTCTTTGTCTTCCCTTACATCCTGTGAAACACTGGAAGACTTCCTGCTCAGGAAGCAGTTGCCTGGGGATGTGGTTGCACACTGTGGTGTTCCACTTCCCCTGCAGCTCTTCAAACTCATTTGGCCGCTGCAGCAGAAGCAGAACTTACCCTCGCAGGGCATATCCTCTGAGCTCAGCAACCTGACTCCTGTTAATGCTGAGAGGAGCCTGCATCGGGGGCAGAGCACATCACAAGCAGCTGGTGATCACCACAGAGTCACAGATTAACCAGGCTGGAAAAGACCTCTGGGATCGTCCAGTCCAACCTATCACCTAACCCTTCTGATTAACTCACCCACGGCACCAAGTGCCTCATCCAGCCTCCTCTTAGACACCTCCAGGGATGGGGACTGCACCACCTCCCCTAGACAGGAGCATACTGAAACTGCCCTCCTAACTCCCTGACACATTCTCTGCCAGCCCAGGAGCACATGTGCCAGGAATGATGTGTGCCAGGAATGATGTGTGCCAGCAGTGACCATCACGAGTTCTGCCGGTGAGAAGCAGAAGGGCAGAGAGGACACAGTCTGAAGTTGTGCCAGGGAAGGTCTAGGCTGGATGTTAGGAGGAAGTTCTTGCCAGAGAGAGTGATTGGCATTGGAATGGGCTGCCCAGGGAGGTGGTGGAGTCCCCACCCCTGGAGGTGTTGAAGCAAAGCCTGGCTGGGGCACTTAGTGCCATGGTCTGGTTGATTGGCTGGGGCTGGGTGCTAGGTTGGGCTGGGTGAGCTTGGAGCTCTCTTCCAGCCTGAGTGATTCTATGATTCTGTGATTCTATGATTCTGCAATTCCATGATTATATGATTCAACCATTCTATGATTCCTTGATTCTATGATTCCATGATTCTATCATTCTATGATTCCATGATTCCATCCTTCTATGATTCCATGATCCTTTGGTGTCTATAATTCTATGGTTCCATGATTCTTTGGTGTCTGTAATTCTATGGTTCCATGATTCTATGGTTCCATGATTCTATCATTCTATGATTCCATGATTCTTTGGTGTCTATAATTCTATGGTTCCATGATTCTATGGTTCCATGATTCTATGGTTCCATGATTCTATCATTCTATGATTCCATGATTCTTTGGTGTCTATAATTCTATGGTTCCATGATTCTATGGTTCCATGATTCCATGATTCCATGGTGTCTATAATTCTATGGTTCCATGATTCCATGGTTCTATGATTCTATGGCATTGTGAGGTGGACCCTATCAGGGGAGGTTGGAGGTGAGCTTCTTGTTTGCTGAAGGGGAACTCATCTGACAGCAAAAGAGAGAAGTGCCCAGAAGAGCAAAAACACAGTGGCAAAGTTTTGCAGTTTACTTCTTAGCAGGACCTGTAATTGGATGGAAGTAGCAGGCTTCCAAAATTTGTCTTACTGTAATGACTGTAATTTTTTCAGAGATTGAAAATGACTCTGACTAGAAAATACCATTAAACTACCAACTTGCTTAAAATTTAAAGGGTAATTCCCATATAATGCTTTTATTTAATAGCCCAATTTACAAAACGTCTAAAATTAATGCAGATCTTTTCAGGACAAAATCAGCTGTAACTGCACCAACTAATTTTTGCTCATTTGAACTGAATTATTAATAAGAGAGAAATATACCATATGTTCCCAAAAGAGCTGGATACATTTATTTCAAATAAAATTGCTGTGTTTGGTGGAATAAAAGAGGTTTAAATGCTTCCAGAGAAATGGGTTACTTATATACTGATTTAATAGAGTATAAATCAGGCTGCATAATTAGGGGCACAGCTGTTTCCTAACCTAAAGCTGCCAGCTTTTGTTGGGTAAGTTCCTTTATCACCTGCATGGCTTTAATCAGCAATAATTTGTGCTTCTGGTGGAGTAATACAAGTTAATCAATAATTGTGCTGTTTGTACTCTGCTGGCAAAGGGCTTTTATGGCAGGTTGAGCTTAAACTGGGCATACGTTCTCCTGCCTTGTTAACTTGATTTGTTTCAGTTTGTTGGGTTCCTGATGCTAATTAAAAAAGGGAGTGAAGGGCAGTTTGGTACCACAGCCCCTGCCTCCTCCTGGTACAGAGATACACTCCTTGAGCTGTTTAATGCAGCCCCTCCAGCGTGCACCACATGCTCGTCTGAACACAACCCCAAATCCTGAGCCCAGGCTCCATGGAACTCCTCCCCTTGGAGCACACCTGGAGATTTCACTCTGTTTACACCAGGGAAAAAAGAGACAGAGCTATTGAGCTCTCTTTGGGTCAGTTCAGGTTTTAGGAAGTTGGTGGATCTCAGAAGGCACTGTTGACATCCAGTCTCTGGTTGGGTTTTACCCTTGAGCAAGTCCTGTAACAGCAAACCAACACCTGGCTCCCCCCTGGGCACTCAGGACTCCTCAGAGCTGTCTCCTTACAAGTCCAAGCCACATTTTTGAAGCCCTTAGGCTCTGAATCCGAATCTGAATTTTGCCTGCTGTCAATAAGCCTCCAGGCTGCAGGGGCAGCCCTGTGCTCTCCCAGTCCTCAGCTGCTTCCACCCTTCAGGTCTAGCCCTGGGTGCTGAGAGCTAGTGGAGATGCAGTGGTAACTGCAGACATCCCAAGGAGCTATCGCAGGGCTGCAAAGGGAGAGTAGCAGCTCAGAGGTGTAGCAGCCAGGTTGTGTAAGTGACTTTCACTGCTTCTGCCCTGCAGTCTGACTCCAAGTGAACAACAGAGCGCATTTTATCAGCACATTTTCTTTGAAGGAGTTTTCTGCAGAGCCTCCTTTTTCAGACCCCCATCCATGTCCTGAGAGGAGACCTCCACACTCTCTGAGACTGCCTGAAAGGAGTTTGGGGTGAGGCAGGGCTCAGTCTCTTCTCCCAGGTAACAAGCAATAGCACACAAGGGAAAGGTCTCAAGCTGTGCCAAGGGAGGTTTGAGTTGGATATGAGGGAAAACTCCACAGCAAAGGTTCTCAAGCCCTGCAGCAGGCTGCCCAGGGCTGCGGTGGAGTTCACCTCCTGGGGTGGGGGGATTTGAAAGACCTGTGTGTGTGGTGCTGAGGGTTTGGTGGTCACCTGGTAGGGCTGGATCGTGGTGGTCACAAAGGTCTCTCCCAACCTACACATTCTATGATTCCATGAAAAGAAACTTGCAGCAGGAAGAGCCACACAGGCAGGGCAGAGGGACGCAGCTCACATCTGCATGAGAGAAGCACAGCTTTGTACACCTTTTAGGTGCCCTACAGAGCTGCTCATAGCCCACATTTCCCCTCTGAAGAACATGGTGAAACCCAAGTCAAACTCCAGCAAAGTTACTTCAAAAGGGCCTCTGAGCAGGAGTACCTTGGGCTCGGGGCAGATTCCAGAAGAGCTGCTTGGAGCTGAGATTGGTGCAAAAGGTGAAAGCTGTCTGCAATATACTCATCACAATGTCCCTGTCTAGAATGTGTGGAGGCACAGCTGTATGTCCTTAGCTCTTAGGGTGGATTCATTTGCAAAGTCTTAGTGGGCAAGCTGCAGAGTGGGACACTCCTAAGTGAAACTTCTCAGTTGTTGGCCACGTGGCTGGCACTGCCTGTTTGCAGCCCTGTGGTGCACATTAGCAATGAGAGGGGTACCACACAAAGGTAAGCAAATCATCTCCAAATAGTTGTATTTACATTCCATATGATGTCTAACCAAAGTAAATCCACAGAATTTTAGCTGCCAAGGCTCCAGCAGCTGTAGCTTCAAGTACGAGAATGTTCTCTGATTGCACATGCAAAGGTATTTTTATCTGGGGGCCAAAGGAGGATGTGGAATGGGCTCTGAGTAGTTCTTGACACCAGGTTTGTATTTTAAGTAGTTGTATTTTAAGTGCATCTGCTACTTCCAGTTTCCCTCCATGGCTTCCACACAGACAATCACATTTCCTGCTTTTAGAGGCAGATTATTCTTTTAAAACCCCAAAGAGACAAGATGCAACTTAAAGTAGAAAATGAGCTTCCCTCACAAATTATGCATTAAAGAGCCTTGGTAGCTCACCATACGTCTTGCTCAGAGGCAACTTTCACACTCTCAGACTCCAGCTGTGCAAGCCATAAAAGTTTTATGCTGTAACTGTTCCAGACTGAGGAGGAGTTCCTCCACGGTTGGGTTGGTCCAAAGGAGCTGCCACTAAAGTGTGAGCCCCAGCACCTTCTGCTCAGCTCTCGATCCCTGGTGACAAGCACAGTGCCATCAGGGGGGGAAATCTGAGGCTTCTGATCAGTTAACTGGAAAATTTACAAACTCTTCTGCCTCCGGTCAAGATAAAAGTTAAAGGTGTAAGTGAGGAAAACAACTCATGCAGCGCTGCCTTCTCTCCTTTGGCAGCTCCCGTCTGCACCATGTGAAGATTTGCCTTTCATGGGCTTGTTCCCCTAGTTTGGTGTCAATGTGTGGGCTGGTTTGAGGCTAACTGCAGTGTTTTAATGAGAGGGATTGGATCATTGGCTGTGAAAAGAAAATAAGGTGATGCATATATCACCCATTGGTTCTGCTGGGACATACACAAACAAGGACACAAAGATCAGGCAGTCCCTACCTGGCTGTTGCTGTAGTAACTCTTCTGCCTGAACCTGCACAGTCCCAACTAATCATTCTGCTCCTAACACCCCTTGCTGGCCTGCCCAGCTCACCCTGCACATAAGAGAGATTCTGAAATAAGGGAGAGGATGGAAAGAAGGTGGTTGGGGGTCCCTCCTGGGCACTCTGGCTGCTGAGAGGGGTCTTGTATTTCTGTATTACTCTTAGCTTGTATATTACAGTATACAGCTACAAATACCCTTAATGTATTGTGTACATCTGCTTGTAAATTCTGCCAGCTGTAAATACAAAGCTTCATTCCTTAACTTCCAGCCTGCTGAGTTAGTTTGGTTAATCTAGTGGGGGGGGTGGAAACTCCAAAACCACTCCAGGATGGAAACCATACAGGCAGGGTGCCCAGACTCACCTTCCACATCCCTGTGCTGATAGCACAGATACAGAACCACAGAACCATAGAATGGTAAGCCTGGAAGGGACCTCAAAGCTCAGCCAGTTCCAACCCCCTGCCATAGGCAGGGACACCTCCCACTAGCACAGGTCACTCAAGACCTAATCCAACCTGGTCCTGAAACCTCCCTGGGCAACCTGTGCCACTGTCTCATCACTCTCACTGCAAACAACTTCCTCCTAACATCCAGTCTAAATCT
>VWZE01008319.1:11251-21743 GCA_013396675.1 Eubucco bourcierii
GAGCTTTTCATCACCCCACACCCCCAGGGCCTGTTCCTCAGGGCTGCTCTCAGCCATTCCCCACCCAGCCTGTAGTTGTGCTTGGCATTGTGCCTACCCAGGTGCAGGACCTTACACTTGGCCTTGTTGAATGTCCTGAGGTTGGCCTGGGCACAGCTCTGCAGCCTGTCCAGGTCCCTCTGGATGGCACACAGAGATGAGGCACCCATGGTATGGGCCACATCCAGCAGCAGATGCTCCAGGGATGTTGCTGCAGCCAGACACATACCTTCATCCCTCTAAACACCCCTGCCCCAGCTGAGGTTGATGTTTCGGTCAGCATCCCCAGTACTTGGCTCTCCCCAAGGCTGGAGTGGATGAATTCCAGATCACTTACCTGCTAAGCTGCATTTCCTTCTCCCTGAATGCTGCCTTGTTCCTACAGCCTTTTAGAACTGGCCTCTTTGGATCTCTGAGTGGGCTTTGTTAGACCCAACTTGGCAGCCTCATGTAATGCTCACATTTGTCACCACTAAGAGCAAAAAAAAGCCACAGAGGCTTCTTTGTAAGGGTGGGTGTCCAGAGATAATTCCCCTCTGCTGGTGAGTGAGGAGTCAGGAAAGGGAGGACCTCCAGAGCTGGTTGATTTAATTTGTAATTAAATTAATTTCCACACACACACACACACACACACACTCTCCCTGGGAAAGTTGTTTTTGCCCATTCAGTTTTGAACGTTTCTCTTACTGCTTCCAGTCTCTCTCAGAAGTTCAATCCCCTTTGTGCAGTTAAAGAAGTGATGCTTGCCATGCAGGAGGACCCTGCCCTTTCTCCTGGGGCCCTGAGGTCAGCTCAGCTCTGCCTAGAGGAGCTGTGGAGGTGCAGCCTCTGGTTCTTGAGTGCTGATCACAATTGCTGGGCCTGGCAAGCCAGAGGCGTTTGGGCACTCCGCATAACAAAGGTCAGCCCCAGCGCTGCTCTCTGCCTTCTCCCCAGCCCATTGTGGCACAGCCAATGGCTGGCAGGGCTGGGCTGGGAGTGTGGCAGCAGCAGAGGGCTGTCAGCCCCTGCTTATGGCCTCTAGTTCTAATGCAAGAATTAAATATCTGTCTGCCCTAAAAGTCATTACCTGATTTATGGGAGAATTGGTAGCAACAGCCCTGGGGGGGTTGTGCTCAAAATCTGGTTTAGAAGAGTGGCTGCTAGCTATGACTTTTGATTTTCTCCTCTCAAAATGAATAGCTCTGCCTCTTTCTATGCAAATGAAATGTTTGAATGTGTTGGGGTTTTTTGTTGTTTGTTTTTTTTTTTTTAGATAGATTATATTTGTTAATTTAATTGCATTTCTTGTGGGGCGGAGTGATTTGTGTTTTGATCTCTTTTAACATGAGGAAGCAAAATCCTTTCTCTCTCTGCTACTGCCTCAGCAGAATGTGCAGGACTGCTGCTGCTGCTCTATGATGGCTCTGAGGTGTCTGCAGGAATCATAGGTCAAGAATTACAGCCGTGGTGAATCATGCCCCAGGAAGGAGAAGTCAGCTCTGCTTTCTCTAGGGTATGGGTTCTGGGTTTGTTTTTTTTTCTCTTGGTCTGTGTTTGAAATGAGCACAACACTCAGAAGAAAATTGAGGTTTCTTTAACTTATTTTGGCATGAATCTGAACCATACCACTATATGCACACTGGTGATGTTCCTGCTCTGTTAACATCCAGTCTGGGCTGTACCAAACAGAAAGAAGCCTCCTTAAATACCCTCAAGAAATAAAATAATATTTCAACAAGAACTATTCCCAATATTTTTTTTTTAATGTAATAACATTTATCTTCTGGAGGTATAAATGAGAATTGCTTCCCACCCTGGCCCCATCCTCTCTGAGGTGCCTCCCTCTTCCTTCCCCTCTCTGGCCAAAGTGCTGCTGGTGCAGCGCTTTGCTTTATGCACATTTCAGCTGCTTCTGTCCTGCCTCCAGACCCCCCACGCTGGGCACTTTGCTCAGCAGAGCAGTGACTCTGTCTTTTTCCTCTGCTTTAGGCCTAAGCCAGGGCTAGGTGGCTGGAAGCTTGGGACACAGTGGCAGCAGGGCAATAGAAGGAGGCTTGGCTGTTTTCCAGGAGTTCCTTTGGCCTGGGCCGGTAGATCCATCCCTAACACCTGAGGGACTTGTGCCTGCTGAGCCATTTGCCTGTGGCTCTGCAAGGAGTGGTCCCTTTTGCAGTGCCACTGAGCAATGGGAGCAGCTCCTCTTTGCTGCTCTTGAGACGGACAAGGACTGGCCCCTTTGTGGCTTCCTTCAGCTCACTCAGAGGAAGCTCCTCCTGTTCCATGCCTCCTAAGCTGAAGGCTGGAAAAATCAATAACTGCTCCTGCCTTTTCTCCCTCTTTTCTACCAAAGTGTCTGTCCAAACAAAAAATATAATGCTAGGGAGAAAAGTCACAGAAATATGTGTTTAGAAGTAATCAGGGAACAACCTTCTTATTTAGGAGGAGCGTTGAGGAGAGTTTTTTGCTTGTCTAGCCAGCAGTTGGGCTCCCGTAACAGCCCTGAAGCTGCAAAGGGCTAACAACCAGCACATCAGATGCAGCTGGATGGACACAATAGATTGAACACCTCCAAGGAGCTCCCATTAGTGTCCATTGGGTCAATAATCCACAAACTAAGAAGGGTTTACAGGACTGACCATCACAGCTGTCCTGGAGCTGTTACACTTCACCAGGGTAAAACCTGGTGTAGAACCATGCTGAGATGTATATTTATGTGAGCAGTCTTCCTGCCTGGGAAACTGACAGCTTAGGTTACAGCCTGGCAAATATATGGCATCAAAATTGCTAACAGGATCAGGACAGGTCATTTATTGAATTCCCCAAAGTATCTCCCTGAGACCCACTCTGACTGAAACCGAAAACTTAGAATGGAGTAACCTGTGCAGGCTGCATGGCTGTGAGCAGGAGGTAGGGGAGGGAAAAAAAAAAAAGACCAAAATATCTATTGTGACATATTGGATTCAATAGGAAAACTTGGAATAATACTGTGATCTGTTTCATGTGTAGCCAAACTGGATGGATCTGAGAGAAGGATGGAGAGGAGATGCTGCTCTACCCTCTCCTTCCACCGCTCGTTGCTCTGAGTACCCAGAAATGAATTTCAGGTTGGTTGAATTCAGAGCAGCCCCAAAATTCCTCTAATTGCTGCCAGCGAGCAGGACTTTGTGTGCACCAGTTTCATTCTTTTGTTTGACAGCAATGCTTGCTGCACTTCTGCAGGGAGAAGCCTGCACCAATAGCTGCAACTAGGGAAAAAACGAGGAGGAACTCCCAGTTTGTATGGAGCTTTTGTGGCAGGCTGCAGAAAACAGCAGGCTCTACCTCCTCCCCATCCCCAAAGGTTTGCACAGTAAAAGAGCACAGCAAATGCAAGATGTAACACAGATATTGTTGCAGTTCCAGGGTAAATCTGCAAAAGACCTGAGCATTAAAAATTAATCTCAGGACTTTATTATTCCTTTGTAGCTGAGCACTGCAACGATCTTTGTGTGGCAGAGGTCTCCGCAGAGCTGGGGTGTGCTCCTCTGCCTAGGCAGAGTGCCATGAATTGAGGCTGGAGCATAAACCCTGCCTTTGAATTTCCTGGCTTTTGTTAGTTTGTGTCATAAACTCAACAGTATTCAAATCTAGGGGTTTGTATTTAATATTATTAAACACCTCCTCATCAATGCCCAGCCTGTAATTGGTCGCAGTGAATAGGCGATTAGGCAGATAAAGTGCAATTGTGATTGCAAAAACTATCACCAGGTTTGCAGGGGACAATAATTATGTAGCTTATAATGTTTGAAAATATTGCCTAAATCTCTTTCCCACATGTTGTTTGTGATGGAAAACAATTAGACAAAGGATTCTTTTTCTAAGCTGCCTCCGACTCAGATTTGCCTGATGAATGGGCTTTATACTGAAGCCCCAGCGTTTGTTCCCAGTAAATTATATGTCATTGCAAATGCAAAAGGCCTGCTTCACCCTGTTTATTGGGATAAATTAAATCTTCTAAGGATGGTAAACAGAAGGCCTCGATGATTATTCACTTCTGTATAGTTTAAGCTGAAAAGGATGTTGCAGTTAGGAGGATGGAGATGAGGCAAACAACACTCCCTGCATTGTGTTAACAACACAAGAGGCACAATAGGGAAATTTAATTTGATACTGATCTACATGAGGCATAACACAGCAACACCGTTTCAAATGCTACTTTTCTAATGGCAGCTTTTGAATTGCAAATTTCCACCAAACCCACCTGATTCCTTACTCCAACGAGTTCCCAGTCGAGTCGAGGAGTTTTCTCTCTTTGCCTTCCACAGGGGCAGGAGCAGGTTCCACGTCCTCAGCATCTCACCAGGTAGATGTAAAACCCGAGGGATGCTTTGCCTGTGAATGGCTGGGGCCTGCAGGGCGACTGGCACACAGGCAGCCTGCCGGGTGCTCAGCAGGATGCTTCTGGGCTTTGCTGCAACATGCCCAAGTTCTCCTGGCAGGGAAAGGTCAAGCCCCAGACTCGTCTGCAGCCCTTGGGAAGTGCTCACCCTGTGCTCAGAACGGACACTTGGAACAGTGGCAGTGATTTGGAAACCTTTGGTCGCTTGGCCTCCCAAACCCACCAAAAGAAATGGCAATCTTCCACAGACTCACAGACACACCCAGGCTGGCAAAGCCCCTCGGGATCCCCAGGTCCAGCCTAGAACCCTTCTCTACGAGATCCACCTTAAACCATAGCCCCAAGCACCACATTTCATTTCATTTCATGCTGTCAGGCTCCCACTAGAAAAGTGCTCTGAAGATGGCAGAGTCCTGCAAAGCAGGAGAGCCTTTGGCCTCTTTCATTGCATGCACAGTGGCACAAAGCTGCCCTCAAGTGCTGTGGGAGCCTGCAGTGCTCCCTGCCTGCCCTTCAGCAGCCCTGGCTGTCATCTCTGGGACACACACAAGGCAGAGCACACTCTGCTGTGCTCTGACACATGGGAAGGCTAAGGGGGTCAGCCCATTAGTTTATGAACCAGGGCAACATGAAATTGGATTTTAAAGCACTTCTGTACACCTTGCCAGGGCATTTCAGTCACTGCCTTAGATCATTCTTGAGCCACTCTAAGATTTCTAGGTTTTCAGTTGGTTAAAACTGGAGTTTTCATAGTCATAGAACTGCTGAAGCTGGAAGAGACCTCTGAGATCATCAAGTTCAGCCTCTCACCTAGTATCACAGAACCATAGAATCAGTCAGGGCCGGAAGGAACCACAAGGAGCAGCCAGTCCCAACCCCCCTGCCATGCCCAGGGACACCTCACACTAGGTCAGGCTGCCCACAGCCTCATCCAGCCTGGCTTTAAACACCTCCAGGGATGAGGCTTCCACCACCTCCCTGGGCAATCCCTGCCAGGCTCTCACCACCCTCATGCTCAACAACTTCTTCCTAACCTCCAGGCTGAATCTCCCCATTTCCAGCTTGGTTCCATTCCCCCCACTCCTATCACTCCCTGACAGCCTAAAAAGTCCCTCCCCAGCTTTCCTGTAGCCCCCTTCAGATACTGGAAGGTCATAATAAGGCCACCTGGGAGCCTTCTCCTCTCCAGACTGCACAGCCCCAACTGCCTCAGTCTCTCCTCATAGAGCTCCCAATCCCAGTTTTGTGCCCTGTGGACTATAAAATGCCCTATGGAAAAGCATGAGCTGCTGCTCAGTTACACTGTGGTCTTTCTCAGACTGTTTATAACATTTTAAAATAGTTTATTTCTTTTGCTTTTAGCCCTGGTTCTGTGTTTCAGGTGTTTGTGCTGCTTGACTCATTACAACATCTCTGGAAAGTTTTTCTCCACCTCCTTACTGCCCATTAGCACCCATAGACACAGGTGCACCTTGAACTCCATCCACAGCACCACAGAGTCCCAGAATGGTTGGTGCTGCCCAGGGCCCCTGAAGATCACCCAGTGCAGCCCCTCTGCCAGATCTGGTTCGCCTGGAGTGAACCACACAGGAAGACAGCCAGGCAGGCTCGGCACCTTTCCAGAGATGGAGACCTCACAGCCTCTCTGGGCAGCCTTCTCCAATGATTTGCCATCCTCACAGTGAAAAATAGTCATAGAATCACAGAATCAGACAGGTTGGAAGAGAGCTCCAAGCTCACCCAGCCCAACCTAGCACCCAGCCCAACCTAGCACCCAGCCCTAGCCCGTCAACCAGACCATGGCACTCAGTGCCCCATCCAGGTTGTGTCTTGAACATCTCCAGCGATGGGCACTCCACCACCTCCCTGGACAGCCCATTCCAGTGCCAATCACTCTCTCTGGCAACAACTTCCTCCTAACATCCAGCCTAGACCTCCCCTGGCACAACTTGAGACTGTGTCCCCTTAAGTCCTTCTCTTCCGACAGAACCTCCTACGTTGCACTCTGTGCCCATTGCCCCTTGTCCTGTCACTGGGCACTGCTGAGATGAGTCTGCCTCCATCCTCCAGGCAAAACCCGTATCAATGGGACTGCAGAGCTGACCCTGAGCACATTTGTATTCAAAGACACACATGTTGAAAACCAGGTAAGTGTTTGCAGGACTGCAGTTCCTGGCAGCTGGCATCCAAGTCCCTCTTTGCATTATGCTCTCCATCCTCAATACATCCCAAATCTTCTGCCCTCGAAGGTACTGGTAGGAAGTCAGGAGGAGAATTTGCATCCCTGTGTTCAGCAGGGGCAGGGCAAAGTGGATGTAGAGCAGAGAGGGTCTGAGGAAGGTACAGCCACACACAACTGGTGGCAGGGGAGAGGCCCAGAGAAGATGATTGTGGCCTTGTTACTGAGGGTAGTGCCCAAGGAAGGCATCTGAGCCCGTGCCACATTTCCCCCTCTGAGGATGGCACAGCTCAAACACACCAAGTGTGGTGATGTCCTTACTGCTCACAGGAGCTGAGAAGTGAGAAAAGCCCTGGGTGAGGGCAGGGTTTTCTCTGGCTAGCAGGTGGCCAGAGGAAGCAATTGTGCGGCGCAGCAAGCAGGCAGGCGCCGCCTTGCAAAGCAGGTCGCCCAGACCCTTTCTGTGCAACAAGGCTTTATTAATGACCTTTGTGAATTTCCCTAGCAATAACACAGGGGCATTGTTAGGAATGGAAATGTAAAGAGATAAGGAAATTTCCAGGCAAATCTATATTTAATTTTGGTTCCTAACGGCCCTGTTTGCATGGTATCTGATGCCAGGCTGCCGCAGGGTCACAGCAGATAAAGCCCAACTGGGTCACTGAATGAAAAACAAATATTTATTTTCTCTTTGTCTCTCTGGGACTCATTTGCATTAAAAGTGCAGCTTTGCCAGGGAGTGTTAGTGGAAAGCATCTCCTCATTTATGCATTTAATATTAGGAGAGCTCTTTGAGATTGGGGCTGTGTGAAAGCTGATCCCACTCCTGTCTCTCCACACGGAAGGGCAGGCAGAGCCAAAGGGCTGCTCCCTTTGCTGGACACCCCCAGTTTGCATTTTATTGCAGCTCTGTGTGTTTATAACTGTGACATAGATCCCAGTGCCCTGAATTCCTGCTCCTATTCCACAAGGCAATTTGTCACTTATTTTAACCTTGGGCATGCAAAACTCCTCCTGGGATTAAAATTAAGGCAGAGCTTTTGTGAAGCATCATTTCAGATATTCAGTCAACCCTGCCTGAGTACCTAAAGCCCTTTTGCTTTATCTTTGATACCTTCCTTAGAATCACAGAGCCATAGAATCAGGCAGGTTGGAAGAGAGCTCCAAGCTCACCCAGCCCAGCCTAGCACCCAGCCTTAGCCAATCAACCAGACCATGGCACTAAGTGCCCCAGCCAGGCTTTGCTTCAGCGCCTCCAGGGATGGGCACTCCACCAACTCCCTGAGCAGCCCATTCCAATGCCAATCACTCTCTCTGGGAAGAACAAGACCCTCCTTCCCCTTTGCCCCTCTTCTTGTCATTCTTAACATCATGAAATTCTCCCTAGAAATGAAAAAGTTGAGGGTGGGTGTATCTTACTGAATAAATCGTTGTTGTTTGCCGATGTCTGGGAAGCCTGTGTCAGGCTTTTGTAAAGGTCAGGTGGGCAATCAGAGAGTCACAGGATGGTAGGGGCTGGAAGGGACCTCAGGACCTCAGGTCCTACTCCCTTGCCAAGTAGGCTCAGCTAGGGCAGGCCCCACAGGAATGTGCCCAGCTGGGTTTTGAATGTCCCCACAAACGGAGACTCCACAACCTCTCTGGGCAGCCTGCTCCAGTGCTCTGTCACCCTCACAGCAAAGAACTTTCTCCTCATATTGAGGTGGAATTTCCTGTGCTCCGGTTAGTGCCCATTACTCCCCCAAGCACATTTTGCACCAGCAGGGACAAGATGAGCTCTCACCTGCACAGCATGGACAGGGCCCGTTGGAGGAGCTGTGCCCATGTTTTCCCTGTGTGGTAGAAGGCAAATGCCCGAGGGCTTGTTGCAAGAGAGGGTGATTATTGCAGGAGGCTTTCTGTGCCTTTTTATTTCCACCACTCTGCCTTTGTCACAGACAGAGTGATGCAAACAGCTCAGCGCTCTGAGGCTCTCTCTGTTTTTATTACCCTCTTGGTGGGAACAGGCATGGTGCACACAGACCATCTGCTTTCAGAGCCTTCACCTGGAAGGGCAGAGCAGCACATGTTGCTTGGAAAGAGGCAGTTGGTTAGTCTCAAGCAAGGGACGCTGAGGAGGAGCTGGGACTCAAGGAGCGATTGGTAGTTTTATATGGGACACCATTTAACATCCAAATAATGACCTCTCCTTGCTGATTAATGACTAACCTGACGCCTCAGCATTCCCTCCTGAATGCCAGCCACAGTTCTCAGATAGATTTACCTTGGAAGTCAGCAGGAGAAGAGGAGTGGCTGCCAAAGCACAGACCCAATCTGTGTCATTAGGCTTGAGAAGCAGTAAGTGAGATCAATGGTGTCAGAGAACAGCTGCCTCAGAAATAGTTTTAAAGGCATATTTAAGAATGGGTTAGATGAAGCTACAAAACTGTGGCATTGCTGTGGTTTGGCAGAGCTGGCTCAGAGCAGTGTTGCACTGCAGTTCAGCTGTCCTGCTGTGCCTCAGAACACTGACTGGCTCTCCAGGCTAAACCAGCACTGCTAGGTGTGCAGGGACTAACAGAAGCAGAGAGCAGTGAGTAAATTGCTGATGCTCCAAGAAGACCACGGGGATCTGGCTTATAGGTGGTGTTGGCAGGGTAGGGCTAATGGCTGGACTTGGTGATCTTGGAGGTCATTTCCAACCTAAATTATTCCACAGTCCTGTGCTTTTAATCAACAGTGATCAGCACTGTGCTACAGCACCCACTTCAGCTCAGCTGTAACCCAGGTGTGCTGGAAGATGTGGCTGGGGAGAACACACCCACATGCTTCCTGTGGGCTAGGGAAGCAGCACGGGGTCCTTCCACAGCGACTCCCACCCCATGCCTTGCTTTGGAAGGGCTCTGGATGCTGCCAGCTGCCTGCATCACCCTCACTGCACACAGCCACTGTTGCTGCCTCTCCAGCAGGTAGAACACCTCTGGCCCGAGGCTTTCTGTAGAGTGCCTTCAGAGGGGCACCCTGCACGCAGGGACTGGTGCCACTGCCTCTCTGTGCTTTGTCTCAGCAGCCGTTGCACAGGCTGGAGCACTTCTAACAAAGTTCTAACAAAGGGAGCTGTGCCTCGCTAAGGTTAAGACTTCCTAAGGTTAAATAAGCCTCTGGATTCCTTTGCATTGCCTTAAGCAGCAGCAAAGGAGGTAGAAATAAACGAAATCTTTTTGGCAGCTCTGTCTACCTGTTTCCCAAGCAGGTGATGACATTTTGCAGGATATGGTCTGTCCTCATGAGTTTCAGCAGACTCAAATGTGAGGGATCTGCAATTTTGTTTGCAAGCTGAGTGAAGCTCAGGTACCCACAGAGGATTTGCTGATGCTGTTTACGTACCCTCACATGTTGGGGGAGGAGAGAGAGATGAGAATGTGCCCCCAATTCTGCCCTGGGGTTTGTAAAGGGAACCTAAGTGTCAACTTAATGGGAGAGGTAAAGCCCACAGTAACTCAGTAACAGAGCCCAAAAGAGCCCCAAAGGCAAAGCAGAGCTGAGGGATGTGGTGTTGCTGGAGAGCAGCCCTGAGGAAAAGGACCTTGGGGTCTGGGCTGATGAAAAGCTCAACGTGAGGCTGGAGGGTGTGCATGCAGCTCAGACAGCAACTGTGTGCTGGGCTGCAGCAAGAGCAGTGTGGGCAGCAGGGCAAGGGAGGGGATTGTGCCCCTTGGCTCTGCTCTCCTCAGACCCCAGCTGCAGTCCTGGGTGCAGTTCTGGAGCCCCCAGCACAGGAAGGCCATGGAAGTGTTGGAGCCAGTGCAGAGGAGGCCACCAAGATGCTGAGAGGGCTGCAGCAGCTCTGCTGTGAGGACAGGCTGAGAGAGTTGGGGCTGCGCAGCCTGGAGAGGAGAAGGCTTCCAGGAGAGCTTGGAGTGGCCTTGCAGGAT